>JAJOOO010030435.1:0-19400 GCA_029582685.1 Solanum piurae
GGCATTGATGTGGGCAAAGCCGCTGGTATCCCTAGTGTTTGTGGCGTAAACATTCCTTACAAGATCAGCCCCTCCACTGACTGCTCCAAGTACGTTATTTATATTTTGTGAAATTGACGTCAATATTATATTTTTTTATACTCTCATAGTATATATGTCGATTGATGATAAAATCATATGTCTAGTAGTCAAATTATATGGTCTAACATGTTAATTACAAAATAATGTGTATATACTCGCATCGCATACTATCAATTTGTTAATGTTGGTTTAATATGGTATTGCAGGGTCCAGTAAAGTTGAAGAAAGTTCAATTTTCCAAGGCATAATTTGGTAGTAATGTAATCTAGCTTGTGGAGAAAAATAAGATGGATACATCGATCGATCGAGTTTAATCCATCATGTTATCTCTTTTCTTTTGTATTTTTGTTTGTTGGAGTACTTATATATAGTCGAGTACATGTAATGAACCTTGGTGGTTGGTTGTATTACAACCCAATCTTCATAGTAATATACACATGATATTCTACTTTTTTTTCTTTCTTCATACATTTGCTTTTACTTTATTATCGATGATTTAAAATTATTTACACAATCAACAACTGAGATAACTTGTTTACACTAATTTTGAGTTGGTTAGAATTTGAGAAATTTCACCAAAGTGTGGGCATATAGGTATATGTAATTAAATGCACATGGAAAATTTCAGGTTATATATATTGAATCTTTATAACAACATGCAAAATGTTGGGTGGTCCAAAGTCATTAAAACAACATCCAAGGTTTCACTCGATATTTGATATTCATAGTGGTATCTAATCAAATTCGAATTCTATTAGCTGGAAAATCCCACATTATAATGAGGTATAAGAATATTTAATAAAGATGATTTTGTACCACAGAAAATTAATATTCAAAACTTCTGATTAAAAATATATAAACACATATTACTATACCATAACTTCTATTAGTCGTTATTAGATTGAATAACGAAAAAGGACTAACTTATGCAATGTTTCATGTAATACGTCACCATATAAATTATGTCCTTGTATTAAAAGTGTGCAAATATTCCCTTTGAAAGATTATTCGTAAGATACAATCGACAGATCGATCGAGTCTCTCATGCTCAACTCTACCAAAAAAAAGAGACTACCCTCTTATGTTTATTCAACTCTATAGAAAAAATATTTGCTCACAAAAATATTTTTCATAAATATGATTGAGAAGATGTCTAATACACGTATTAAACACTCTTACATGCATGGTTAATATCATAATTTTCTATATATTAATTACACATAACATAATATCAAATAAAATATACAACTAATGCAAATTTTAAAACTATACCAAACAAATTGTTAATATATGTATTATTTTTACTAGGCAAAACAGACACAATTCCTTAAATTTGTCTCTAAATTTTATTTTGATACTCTAACTTAACTTTGTTTCATTTTAACTCTCTTACTTCATTTTTCATATACGAGTATCATTTAAACACAAAATACTGACTAAGTACTAATTAATGTATTTACTCACCTTTTAAAGCGCATAAGGGATTCTTGTTAAAGTTAATATTCAATATTTTTATTATTAATTAACAGTCTATTCCCCTATTTATTTCCTCTATTTTTTCGTCAACTCCATTTTTTTCCTTCATCTACTGTAACGACCTGATTCCGTCATTAGGGAAAAGTCAATGGAGAAAGAATTAGGGTCGGAGAACTATTTCGTAGTAACTTGAGATTTCCCAACCTAGTCCAGATTTGGACGAAATCGGAGTCATTAAGGTGTAGGGAAATCTGGTAGAAATCGGGTGACTTATTTATGATTTTAATTATATGAGTAGTTAGATAAGTCGTTAAGAAATCCATAAAACTTTACGAAATTGAATTCGGGTGAGTAGAACTCCCGAAATCGATCTTAGCGTGAATGGTGTTTCTGAGCGTCGTTGGTTAAAGGTGTGTTGTGAAATGGGGTCTTGAAATTATTAAAATAGCTTATTGGTTCTGTGCAAACCGCTGGGGCGGGATTTCTGTCGCTAGGGTGGGGCTGCTGTAGCGGGTGGGTGCCATTGTGGAGGGTCAGACGCGACTTAAGGTCGTAAATAAACTCCAAAACATCTTTATTCTGTAATTTTTGACTTTGAAAGCTATGGAACGAACCCCAGGAGACTCCTACTCATTTTTAAACATTCTTGAGGCTAAAGGCAAGCTTTTCACTCCACGAATTCTTTTTTTGATCCGTTAAACGTAATAGAATGGGTGAATATTGATGTGAGAGGGTTTTGTTATAGATTCTATGGTGGAAACAACCCTAATTTGGATAATTGGGATCATGGGTTTGATCTAAGGTTCGAATTATTAGTAATTCAGGTAATTAGTGATTGTTTATTGATTCCCGTATTATATTGATTGTTTGTAGACCAAGAACAAGCGAAACGAATACGGAAAGGGAAGGATCAAGTTTCTTAGGGTTTCAAGCTTGTTTTGAGGTAGGTGATGGTTGTTATTTCATGTTGGTGTGATATATGTTTGTAATTTCTCATTATAATGCATGTATGTATGCGAATGTTGCATTATTGATTCGTAAATGAGGATAATTGAATAATTGTATGTTATGAATCACCTCTTGTTGTATGATTGTGAAAATATACATTGTGATTGTGATTGTGGTTTGTTGATTGGATCGTTTGCCACGTTCCGGCATAAATATTAGATCGGTTGCCACATTTCGGCATAAACATGGGATCGGTTGCCACGTTCTGGCATAAATATGAGATCGATTGCCACGTTCTAACATAAACATTGGATCGGGTACCACGTTCCGGTATGCTAACAGTTTAGGTGAAGGTTCCATGAGAGGACCATTGAACTGGGTTCCGTGAGGGGACCATTGAATTGTGTTGTGTATCTACTTGTGATGATTACGTTCATATCTAATGATAATTGATATTGTAAGATTGTATGTTGCTCTAAATTGATAACCAATGTGTATTATTGAGAACGTGGGATGCTACATTGATCCAGAAAAGATGACTAATATTGTATATGTTTGATATATGTCTGTTTTATAATGTTGTGGTTACTTGCATGTGTTTCACTTATTGGGATAGCCGTGTGATCCTACCAGTACATTGTGGTTGTGTACTGATACTGCACTTGCTTGTTCTTTGTTAAGTATAGGGCATCTTCAGGCGGCTATTGATAGGTCTCAACTAGGTGACTTTTGAGCGTGATCGGATTCAAGGGTGAGCAAGTTCTTTCAGGCTGCCATGGATCTTTCTTGTTTAAGTCCACTCTTCTTCAAATTCAGACTATTTGTTTAAGGTGTTGTTTAGTTTTGGGGTTGTACCCCTTGTTCTTAAACTTGTCGTTAGTAGAGTTTTGGTACAATGACTTTCAGGTTCTAGGGGTTGTTCTTCAGCATTAGTTTGGTTAGTTGTTTGTTAAAACCTTAGAGTTTATGGTGACTCCATTTTTATAGTCATTTAAACTTACTTTGGTATCTTTAAATGTCTTAGTTTTCATAAATTTTCTTTGTTTGGATTGTAGTAATGGTTCTCCCACCGGAGGGTTTGTGTGGGTGTCAATTATGACGGTCTGAGTCGTGACAAAGTTGGTATCAGAGCCCTATGTTCATTGATCTCAATGTATCAAAACGAGTCTAGTAGAGTCTTGCAAAATGGTACGATGACATTCGTACTTTTTTTTAGAGGCTATAGGACTTTAGGAAAAAGCTCACCTTTTTCTACTCTTTCGTGTTATGACTTTAATCCAATTGGTATATGGGTGATACAAATTGGTATTTTTCCTACTTCACTCAATGGACCAAACTAGAGCAACAAAAGTGGTTACACCATCATTAGCAAGAGAGGATGTGTATAGACTACCGACAGTTGAATAGAGTCACCATTCAGAACAAGTATCCATTGTCTCGGATAGATGACATTTTTTACCAATTGCAAGGTGCATCGATTTTCTCTAAGATTGATTTAAGGTCAGGTTACCATCTGTTAAAGATTGAGGCGGTTAAGAATTGGGTTGGACCAAGTTCTATGATTGAAATTAGCAGTTTTGTGGGGTTCTCTAGCTACTATTGTCGCTTGTGGTATGAGTTAAGTCCAATTGATATCTCCTAATTCCAATTGGTATCTCAACGAAGTGAACTAGACGTCGTAAACCTGACTGAAGGGACACAAGCAAGTTAATTGGAACTGAGAAGGTTCCAATTGGTATCTGTCCTTAGGAGTCGTATAAGGTATAAATGATCAGTAATGGTCGTCTATGGAACGAACTAATTAAAGAATTTGGACTTGTCTACAAGTTGTAACTGCTGGAGTGTCATGAAATTTATTGTGAAAATAAAGTCATCACGAGATTAGGTGCAAGGGTCTAGATAAATTATGATGTGGTTCGTAAGCAAGAAATTTGGACGTGCGTTGCGACCAACTGATAACCGTGTAAGAGTCTGGGTATATCCTGGGGACGAGGATGTTGTAGTGTTGAAGTAACGTAAAGGGATTTTGAAGCGTGTATCGTTGGGTTGACTCGGGGTAGGCAACGATCATCCTAGCTAAGGGGATTGAGTACTCTAAAAATGCACGTGTTATAGCTGGGAACCTTTGGGGGCAATTGGGAAAGAAAAGAAACCCAGAAAAATTGTTGGCAGGGATTATGTTTCCGTTATGGCCGATGGGGCGGGATTTTCCGTCCAAGGCGAGACCTCCAGTACGGGATTTCTCCCGCCAAAGCGGGACAGGGCGAGACAGAATCTCAGCCCAGTCTCCCCTGTTTTCCCCTAGTCACAATTATGGACCCCAAATCGTACCTGAACTAACCCCTACGATCTAATTCAGTGTTCAGCAATCGAATATAAGTTATAAGGTGTGTTAAAATTATGGAGAACTTGGGCATATGAAGAGGAAATCAGCGAGGCTGTGGAGACCGAGGAAATGGTAATGCAGGTAGAGGAGTAGTGAAGCCAGGCAAGGAGGTTGCCCGTCAAGATGACAGGGCTAAGTTTTATGCCTTTTCAGGCAAGACCGAGGCTGAGGGTCTGATGTAGTGATCACAAGTACTGTTATTATTTTTTATCGGATGGCTAATGTGTTGTTTGATCCAGATTCTACTTATTCTTATGTGTCAGTGCGATTTGCCTCAGAATTTGATATGATTTGTGATATACTTGATGCCCCCATCCATGTTTCTACCCTAGTTGAAGAGTCAGTCATAGTAACCCATGTATATCGTATTGTCTTGTTGTGTTATGGATTGTCAGATTTGGGTTGAATTGGTTATGCTAGATATGACTAACTTGATATAATCTTAGGCATGACTTGGTTGTCCCCCTATTATGTGTGCTTAATGGTAATGCTAAGTCAGTAACTCTAGAGATCTCGGGTAGGGAAAGGTTAGAATGGGAAGGGTTGTTTGGCTTATTTGGTTCATGTTCGGGATGTTAAGGTTGAGTCTCCCTCTATTTAGTCTATTCATGTGGTATCTGAGTTTTAAGGAAGTGTTTCCTACGAAATTGTCTGGTATGCCTCCATATAGAGATTTAGATTTCTGCATTGACTTGGAAGCTGACACTTGCCCCATTTACATCCCTCCGTATCATATGGCTCCGACATAATTAAGAGAGATTAAGGCTCAAATCCAAGAGCTTTTTGATAAATGGCTCATCCGTCATAGTGTTTCCAAGTGGGGTGCTCCTGTCTTGTTTGTTAACAAGAAGGAAGGTAGTACGAGGACTGATGATTTTATCTTAATCCATAAGGGAGTGGATTAATACCAGAATGACAAGTTTATGGATAAAGAAAGTTCCATTGAGTATACTTGGGTGAAGGAAATTGACGATTTTAGAAAGAGAGTGCATACCAAGATGGGGTTAGTCTTTTGAATTTGATGAGTTTACTTGAGTTTGAGGCATCGCGTTGATGAAAAAGGTTGACTTCGTAGTGATAGTCAAGGCTGACGGAGCGTAATGACAATAAGAGTTCGTGATGGATTGTAACGGGATGCAACTATATAATAAATTGTTGGTTAAGTAAATTTTTGTATAGTAATTACGACTTGCGAGTATCCAAGGTCGTGGTTTTCTAATGCTTGGTGAGTAACGTGGTTGTATGAAAAATTATAAGAGATGGTAGGACACCACTCAAATAAAATGTTAAAGAGTTAGGGTCATGATAAAGAAAATAATGGGATGCAGTACCGCCTTTAGAGAGAGGCGAGAGCAAGAATATTTTATTTGATTCTTAAGGCTAAAGAGGTATCTTCAGAGGGATAGATAATTGGGTTTAGAGACGGGTAATTTCATTTACATTGTTGTGGCTATGGTAATAGTGTCACAAGTCCATCGGATTGGTCAAAAACTATTGAAAAAGACTTGAGAAAGGAGTGTGCAGACATTAGCTTGAGTGTGATGATAAGTGCTTGGTTTTGTTTTTGAGTATGAGTATGATTGAAATTTTAGCGAAATATGTTGTAGGATCAATGGAGATGCAATCAATGATAAACGGAGATCCATGAAGTCATAAAAAATTTCAAGGTACAAGCTAATGTTGATAAAGAAAGAGATTGTGTTATATGGTGAAAATTACAATTCAGATTTTTCATTGCGAGTCTATATTCATGGTGATGTATTTTGTCAAGGTATGAATTGGCAAGGTGAGAAATGAACAATTGTATCCGGTGTTTTACTCGAAAAGGTAAATAAATAAAAGAAAAAAGATTGTTTTAAAAAAAAAATCGATTAAACTTATGTTTAAAGAGAAATCGAATTTCCAAAATAACAGAGTCGCCACTTAATTTTTTAGTAAAAATCAAGAAAAAACTTGAGATTTTCAAATGACTTAAACAGATAAAATCAATTGAAAAATGAAAGGGTTCGAAGTTCAATGTACATTCCGAGAAGGTGTTAGGCCCTCGAAATGTTCGCTAACTTGCGGTTGACCGGCGATTTGACTAAAATAACTTTGACTAATTTTGAGAAAATATTAACTAAGAAAACTCATTTTTTATTTTATTTTTTTATTTTTTTATTTTTCATTTTGTAAATAAAATGAACTAAAAGGTTTTAAGAATATTACTCATATGACTTTTTTGGGGAATTTAATTAAATAAAACCAATTCAAATAAAAGGTTAGTCAAATACAAATAATCAAATAAATATTGCTATACCCCATTTTAACTCGAGGTTCAAATGGTGTACAACATATTGGTGAATCTTAAAATTATTTTAAAGAGTCGCCACCTAATTACGTTAAAGGTGAATTAGGATGCCTATTTTGCTAAAGTTATGCTAAATTAACTCTATATTAAAGTCTACTTAACCTTATGAGATTCTAGGTAAGGGTTCTAATTTATATTAAAGGGAAGGGGTAAGGCAACCTTCAAAATCTATTAAAAACAGTAAAACCGGCCAAACTTAATTAATTAATTAGGCTAAGTGTAAAAGAGTAAAATTTTTGTAATGATCAAGTATTGAAAAATCGTAGTCGATAATTGAAAAGATATTTCTTAAGAAAATCTATATTGTTGGAAACGTTCAAAAAATAAAATATATTATGTAAACATAAAACTTCTTTGAATACTTATAATATTACTACGTTAATGATATCTTATAAAAACAAAGGTATAATCATTACAAAAACTCAAGCATTTTATCTTAAAATACTTTTAACTATTTGAAGACTAAATATACAAAAAATATATAAAAAAAAAAATAACTTCAGTTTTAAAAATATTATTACGACTCTTTCATTCTAAGAAATCTTGAACTCTAATCTACCCGATAAAATAATCTACTACTAGCATACTACATAATATGTCATACACAACAAGTAATAAAATGTAAATAATAAGCAGAGAGTAGATAAAAAAAAACACAGAAGAGATGCACAAAATAAATTAGCGAAAATAGAGAAAAAAGGAATATCCGCCACTTTCTCCTAGTCCCTCATTTGTTCCTGTTTGGATGAAGTTTCTAGGGAGCAAGAGCCACGAACAAAGATGTAGATGCACGAGGTCTCATTGCGACATCGAGTCTTAAATTGAGACTCTTCGACTCCAATGTTCATGTAAAAATAAAAAATAAAATAAACAAAGATAAAAGATTAGCTAAGCAGAAAAATAAACTTATGGCTATTAATTCATACGAGAATAAAAAAGGGAAAAAATAGCAACAATATATTTAGCTCATGCTAGTTTTACAAACAAACCCAATGAATAATTCTAAATAGAAGCAGAGAACTAAAGTATCATTTTAAATTATTATTATTATTTTTTATTTTATTTTATGTTAGCACTAAAGATAAACAGATTCGGAAGCCTAGATCAGTACATATTTGTCCAAACTTTTCATTTTTTTTGGTAAATGTAAAAGAGAACAAAATTTGAGTTACTAACATGATTATACAAGTTAATAAGCATATTTAAACATGATTAAGAGCAGGAAACTATTATATGCTTTCTACTATGATCTATTGGCACACAATATATATGATACTCAAACTAGAAATGTTCTGTATGAACTCAAAACATAATTTTCAGCCTACTATAAATAGTTCTTAGAACTAAACTATGATGAATACATGTTGCATAGCCAACAAATATTTTACACAAAAGAATAATTTCATGCTCAAGACATGGTAGCAATCAAACAAGAAGAAATGAATCAGTAGCTATTTCATTATATTTAAATACAAAATCTGAACGAAATATGGACGCCACTTTGAACAGATAAAATGAAAGGGAATGATGATGACCTGTTTTGGGGCAGTGAACTGAGACAACGAGCAGAGGACGATGATTTTTCCACCACGAAAAACTTGAACACGAACGATAGTCAAGGAACTGGGCAAAAGTCCTAGCAGTTGGAGCGCATTTCGGGTGTATTGCTACTCGTTCCTAAAGGTTGTTCTCTGTACTTCTGCCAATAAAACTTGCCTTGCATTTTTGTTCCCCAAAAAAAAGAAAAACCCCTGCTATAAATGAATAGAAGAGATGATTATATAGGGAAAATTAGGGTAGATTTTTGGGGGAATCCGGGTGACCCCATTCGAATTTCAAATTCGAATTGGTCTTTTTGGGGTAAGGTTGGAGAGATGGGCAGTACAAATCCCCAACGGAGTTGAGAGAAGAACCGTCTGATTCAGAACAAGGACGCTTGAGGTGCGGAGATTTCGACACCTCGATGATTCCGTACGAGAGAATGATGGAGACGCGCGCTCAAGGTTGAGGTTGCTGGGCTTCGCGATTTGCTGGACTGCCCGACATGGGCTCGAGTTCTCGCAGGCCACTATATTTTATGCTGCTGGACTGGTTCGCAGCTTCTGGGTTCTAGCGTGAAGAAGAAAAAGAACGATACCGGGGTCGGGGGTTGCGTTCTGGTACTGTTTGTAATTGAATGTATTGTTGTTTGTGTATTGTATATTGGGCTGGGAATTGCTAATGGGAAATGGGTTGGATTATGGGTTGGATTAGTGGGCTGCACGTGAGAATTGGGTTGTTGTAATGTTGAATGGGAAATTGGAAAATGTTGGACTAAGGAAGGGTAATAAATGTGGTTAAATCCGCATTCAAAAAATGCCCACCTAAATTGCACTTTCGGTCAATGAAAAATTAAGAAATTAGCCAATTTAATTTTAATTTAGGGAATTTGACTATATTTAACGAAGACGGATTAAAATTGATTAATTAACGAGTTCCTTAATTTTAACGAAATAAAATAAAATAATTAGCTCAATTATAAATTAATAACTCAAAAATGTAAACATAATTTAAACTAATAAATTAGTGAAATATTTAACTTAAAAAAAATGAAAAATCTATTGAGATAATTTTCAAATAATTATAGAATATGATAATTATATAAAAACATATTCATTGTTAAAAATTATAAAAGCAACCAAAATTACCTCAAAACTTGAAAAATACTTTGACTCTCTAACAACTAATTATTTTAAATCGTTTGGAATTTAAGAAGCTCGATGATCAATTTACATTGTGGAGGTCCAAAATTGGATGTCAACATCCGGTATTGAGCATTTGAAAGGACTTACACTTAGGTTGAGTAGTAAGTTTACTATTATTGATTGTTAAGTACCTAAGAAAGGTTTCATTTTTAAAAGTGTTGGTTTATAATAAGGTAAAAGGTCGAAGTGTCTATGATGGTTGTTAGTATTGTGAGTATGATTCACTAGCTATGCTCTAGTGTGTTTTTACTTTTGTGGGTGGATCCCTAGTGGTGGATCAGGAATACCAAAGTCTGCGATGTTCTCTTGGTTGAGTGGGAAGATTTAATTATTTCGAATGACATAATTGGTGTTGTATTGGAGTTGTTAAAGTATTTTAGTGGTTCTATATGTACCACCTTGCTTATGAGAATTTATAAAAGAGCTATCATGCGTATTTGTGGTTGTCCGATAATTTTAAATATTCCTCTAGTCGTTGAGGTCATGTATTTATTATGTGTGGTTGAATGTGGGGATCATTGGGTCTAATTCTATTGTTCTTAACAGGTAAGCTACAATTACTAAATCTAGCATTTCGATAGTGTTGTCGAAGGGGTTGTATGCTTGGACATATCCCTCGATGAATATCTGATTTCTAAATATCAAATTAGTTATAACTTAAGCTCATGGGAATTTATGTTGTGGGATGGAGATGTTGTTAATAATTGTGATTGTTTGGGTATTATGATTGTTGACACACAATTTTTGACCTCCATAATATAGAATAATCATTGAGCTTCTTTAATTTCAAACGATTTCAAATAATTAGTCATAGAAAATTTAAAAAAATAAAATAAAAATATTTTCAAATTATTTTAAATAGTTTATCACTTATTTAAAAAAAATTAATAATATATATGTGTTGTATAATTACGTATATAATTAGTACATTTTATGAATATTCGAAAATCGTTTCAAAAAGATTTTAGTTTCACTTAAATATTTTATCAAGTTAATTAGTAGTCTATATTTTGAAACATTAGTTTATTAAGCTAATTATTTTATTTCGATAAAATTAAGAAGCTCCTTAATTAATTTATGAAAATTCATCTTGTTTAAGTATTGATCAGATCCACCGGCTAAATTCTAATCGAAATTCAATTGGTTATTATGGCAATTTTAGCCAATTTCTTTAACCCTTTGCAAAGACCCGATTCTCTTAAAGCCTTTTCAGCCAAATTTTTGACCCAATTAAAATATTAGCAGCCCACCCTTTTTGTCCTTGTGACCCAACCCCAAAACCAACTTTTTCTATTCTCAAAAGAGCCCAGCGTGAACAGCAGCATACAAAAATGACCCGACCCCCAAAACAGTTGCTCGTTCTTCTTCAACAATACGCGTCAAATTCCAACGTTAACACAGCTCACGGAAAACGACAACAACAATACAACCAGACGGAAAATCAACGGCAAGTGGAAGGCTGATTCACGCTTTGGACGCGTGCAGAGTACGATTTTCTTGTCCTGCTCTACGCGTCCCTCTCGATCGTGCTGCTCCAGCCGGGATTTTGGCAAAAAACACCTGCAAATTCGTCATTGTGGCCTTGAGATGGAGCCACGTCGATGTCCAAGGACATGTTCGATCCCAAGCGTTGATTTCCCCCTTTCCTCTTTCGGAATGGGGCAAAAATCGCAGGAAAAGATGTTTGTCCTAAATGATGCAAGATTTTTTGGTTTTGAATTTAAAATTGGGCCTCATTCCTACTGGATTTCAAGTCCCCCCACCTCATTTCGAACCGGATTTCTTTCTATTTATGTTGTTTTTGTTCACTGTTGAAGGAGGGAGATTTCTTTTTGGATTGAAAATTTTCCTAGAGGAAATTACTGAGAGCAGCCCAAGCAGAAATTAGCTATAATATATAGTGAAACGTTAAGGAAAAAATATTGAAAAAAAGTGGGATTCTTATTGACAAAAAATACAAAGGAATAGCTTGAGGAATATAGTTAAAATACCCATTAAATATACTTCAAAAGCTTAGGAGGTAACTAATTTTCAGCATTTTGGGTTCAACATTCTGCCCAAATTTCCTAATTGTTGCTAGCGTTTGAATTTCGTGGTGGAAGAGTCGTAGTCGTCGGCTTACTGTCCTTGTTCGCTGCACTTCAAAAGGTAACGCCTCATATTAATGTTCTTTCCACCTCTTCTCCTACCTTAGAATAGCATTCCGATGACGGAAGCTTTTATTTAGTTGGTTGATGGCTGTTAGCTGATGTTAAGGGGGGTCTCTAGCTGATTTTCGTTCTTGTTTCTTGGTTTTCATAGTTGTCCCATCATTGGTTTGGAGATGCTTTCTTTAGTTTAGTTTGTCATTATTTGTTGTGAATCTGCAGCAGTAAGAAAAAATGTGTTCAATGTGTTTATCGAATTTTCAAAGTATTTGAAAGGTCACAATCTGATGTCCCAACCCCCTGTTTATTAGAAGGCCGTTTTCGTCAAGACCCTATGCTTATGAGTTTTATTTATCTTTCTCTTCAAATATCTGTAGCTCAGCTCTACCAAAATACATAAAATTATGTTGGTTTGATGTTGAAAATGTTGTCTCTAGTTTATCAAAATAAGAATAAGTTGCTGAGAGTTTGGTGCTAGGCTATTTGCATTAGTCGTAAATGAGTTCATTTGATTAAGTCATCATGAAGTATGGAGACTATGTTGATCAGTTTTGATTGTTTTCCTGACTTTGGGGGTCGATGTATCGAGTCTATATCGGCATAGCTTTCACGTGTCTAATTTCACCTTATTGGAAATCTTTTCATTCCATATTTATTTATTAGTTTGGCTTGCATCATTCGTTGTCAAAGTTATCTTTGATAAAATGTTCCTTTGCTCTCCTTTGATCTGAGTCTCTTCTCATGGGTCATAATTCAGTTATTTGTGCATTGAATGAGTAGATATTTCATTATTCCTCACATTTATCCTATTTAATTTGATCATTTTGGTCATAAGCTCAAAAGGAGTTTCTTACCAGCATGAAGTTGGCTCCATAGGGTTGATGTTCCTCTTATTGCGTTAGTCCAAGTTTTGTTCCATAATGCATCATTTTTTGCCTTAGCTAAATGTATGAACTAGGACATGTAGATATTAAAGTTTAGTTTGCTCGTTAGTTTAGCATAATATGCCATCTTGTTTGGATTTTCATGTCTCATATTAAAGTGCTAATTCAAGCATGTAAAAAATGCATCTATTTTATTTGGAAAAAGGATCCTTTAGTGCAAGACAAGAATTTTATTTTTGCACAGGAGGTGATAATCAATGTCCTATTTGAGTTTGGTTTCCGTTGTTTGCTTGCATCATCGATTTCCTGAAAGGACATTAATTTTTCTTTGACTTCTTGCCCCATTGTTATCCATTATTGTAGATAAGAAAACGTTTGCCCTCAATCAGTCTCCCTTTTAAATTATTGTTTAAGTTTTTTTTGCATTATTAATATTTGGATTGGTATGTGTTATTTGTTTTTATTATTTTTTGTTTTGTTTTACTTTATCTTACCACTTTATTCTTTTCTCAAATGCTAATTTTGTATTTGTTCCTCGCTTTGCATGTAAAATCTGTTCGGGTTCGCCATGAACTCACTCTGTTCCCTTGCATATTCGAGAGAGCCATAAAGGCTCAAATTCCTTTATCGAGTCATCCATCCATCAAAAATTAGCGTACAGGTCCTGGGGTTAAAATATGGAGTAGATCGGGAATTGAAAAAATTAGGCCGAGGGCCCACCTTCCATTTTTGTATTTTGTTATTTTGGGCCTAAGCCCTTGTCATTAAATTTTGTTATTACTTTGTTAGCTCTTAGGACAGGTGGAAAATTGGGTCTAAGTCCCAAAAGAAAGAATGATTACTTTGTGTTAGTCTAGGACAGGTGCAACTCAAATGGGCCTTCCAAAGTAAAAATGGGCCCAAATACTGGTCCAAGCGAACAGAAACCAGATTTGGGCCCAACCCTCTTTCTCTCTTTACTTTACTGTGTTTGTTTTGCTTAGTATTTGTCGTTAATCTTAAGGTCGAAAAGCTCAAATCTCTGAAAGACGCTCATTTCATTTAACAATTTAACTAAATCGATCATTTTTAAAAAAAGACTTAAAAGAATAAATTTTGCAAATCATCTCACTGAGATAGTATTCCTGTATATCCCCTTTTTCCCTTTTAAAACGGTTCTAACTATAAAAATTGCTCAATTCAAATTAAGTCAAACGAATTTAGCCAAATAATTAATTGTTGGATAACCACATTAGTGGATATTCTAGGTGCTTTCAAAACCTTCCTAGAATATTAATAAGAACCTCAAACCCCTTTTAAGTTTTCAATCGATTTACTGTTTTGACCTATTTGAAAACAACAGTTTCTTGATTTTTCTTAAAAATTAAGTGGCGACTCTAAATTAGTCTAATCATATTTTTCCTAATAAAACAATGATTGTGTGTTGGTTGGTTCATGTTCACTTCTAATTGTAGCAAGTATTGATTTAGAATGATATCATGCTTATGTGAGAAAGGATTAGTCCTGGTGATTGTGTCAAGATTCTTGTTAACAAGTGACATAGGTGTGTACGATCAACTTTGGTTGTTGTTGGGAATCATTTTGTTGTTAGTTAAGTTTACATACAACAATATTTATCACTCGAGTGTTGAGATGACTTCATTGAGGCATTGTAAGGGAGGGTATGTAGGTATTCAATTGGTTGGTTGAGGTTGGAGATGTGAAACCGTTAGGGGGTAATGAGATTCGGTAAGAAGGGCATGGGAGACAAGTATCCCCAGTAATTCGACGATTCAGTTACTACTTTACCCTTACTTTAGCCAGTCTTTCCTAGTTGATCACTCGGGGATGAGTGATGGGTAAATTGGTATTTATTGTAACGACCTGATTCTGTCATTAGGGAAAAGCCAATGGAGAGAGAATTGGGGTCAGAAAACTTTTTCGTAGTAACTTGAGATTTCCCAACCTAGTCTAGATTTGGACGAAATTGGAGTCATTAAGGTGTAGAGAAATATGGTAGCAATCGGGTGACTTGTTTGTGATTTTGATTACATGAGTAGTTAGATAAGTCGTTAAGGAATCCGTACGACTCTACGGAATTGAATTCGGGTGAGTAGAACTCCCAGAATCAATCTTAGCGTGAACAGTATTTTCTTAGCGTTGTTGGTTAAAGGTGTGTTGTGAAATGGGGTCTTGGAATTACTAAAATAGCTCACTGGTTCTGTGCAAGCCGCTGGGGCGGGATTTCTGCCGCCAGGGCGGGGCTACTGCAGCGGGGTGGGTGCCACTGTGGCGGGCCAAACGCAACTTAAGATCATAAATAAACCCCAAAACATCTTTATTCTGCACTTTTCGATTTTGAGACCTAAGGAACGAACCTCAGGCGACTCCTACTCGTTTTCATTATTCTTGAGGATAAAGGTAAGTTTTTCACTCCCCGAATCCATTTTTCGATTCGTAGAACATAATAGAATGGGTGAATATTGATGGGGGAGGGTTTTGTTATAGATTCTATGGTGGAAACAACCCTAATTTGGATAATTGGGATCATGGGTTTGATCTAGGCTTCATAGAATTGTTAGTAATTCGGGTAATTAGTGATTGTTTATTGATTCTCGTATTATATTTATTGTTTGTAGACCAACAACAAGCTGAACGAATCTGGAAAGGGAAGGATCAAGTTTCTTACGGTTTCAAGCTTGTTTTGAGGTAGGTGATGGTTGTGATTTCATGTTGGTGTGATATATGTTTGTAATTGCTCATTATAATGTATGTATGTATGTATGTGAATGTTGCATTATTGATTCGTAAATGAGGATAATTGAATAATTGTATGCCATGAATCATCTCTTGTTGTATGATTGTGAGAATATACATTGTGATTGTGATTGTGGTTTGTTGATTGGATTGGTTGCCACGTTTCGGTATAAACATTGGATCGGTTGCCACGTTCCGGCATAAACATGGGATCGGTTGCCACGTTTCGGCATAAATATGGGATCGGTTGTCACGTTCTGGCATAAACATTGGATCGGGTACCAAGTTCTGGTATGCTAACAGTTTGGGTGTGGGTTCCATGAGAGGATCATTGAACTGGATTCCGTGAGAGGATTATTGAATTGTGTTGTGTATCTACTTGTGATGATTACGTTCATATCTAATGATGATTGATATTGGAAGATTGTATGTTCCTCTAAATTGATAACCAATGTGTATTATTGAAAGCGTGGGATGCTACATTAATCCTAAAAAGATGACTGATATTGTATATGTTCGATATATGCATGTTTTATAATGTTGTGGTTACTTGCATGTGTTTCACTTATTGAGATAGCCGTGTGATCCTACCAGTACATTGTGGTTGTGTACTGATACTGCACTTGCTTGTTCTTTGTTAAGTACAGGGCATCTTCAGGTGGCTATTGATAGGTCTCAACTAGGTGACTATTGAGCGTGATCGGATTCAAGGGTGAGCAAGTTCTTTCAGGCTGCCATGGATCTTTCTTGTTTAAGTCCACTCTTTTCGGACTCAGACTATTTGTTTAAGATGTTATTTAGTTTCGGGGTTGTACCCCTTGTTCTTAGACTTGTCGTTAGTAGAGTTTTGGTATAATGACTTCCAGGTTCTAAGGGTTGTTCGTCTACATTAGTTTGGTTAGTTGTTTGTTAAAACCTAGGAGTTTATGGGGACTCCATTTTATAGTCATTTAAACCTGCTTATGTATCCTTAAATGCCTTAGTTTTCATAAATTTTCTTTGTTTGGATTGTAGTAATGGTTCTCCCACCGGAGGGTTGTGTTGGTGCCAATCATGACGGTCTGGATCGTGACATCTACTTTACTTAATTCATTTGTTTTCTTTATCTACCTCCTTTTCTATCAACACTCTCTTGGCTAAATATATATATCTTGAGGAAAAAAATATTAGATTTATTTTTTTATTTTTTTATTTTTTACTGTGTGGATATAAGTACTTTAATTTAAATGGGTTGAAACTCAGATTTCAAATCAAGTCAGCAATGTTACTTATGTGTTGCTAAACAAGGCAAAGAAAAAGATGTCAAATTGTCTAGGTGAAAGATGTTCTGGCTAGGTCTTCCTTGTAGAATGACCATATATATATTGAAAAATCGGGTCGAATTAAATTAAAAAGCCAAACTGAATTGAATCGAACTTTAAAATAAAATGAACCAATTCTAATTACTTATCGAACCAAACTAAACATAATGTATGACTTTGTGAATGGAGTCTGTTTCATTTTGGTAGCTTCAGGAGTCAGATCTCCTCCGTTATGTATTTTGGCTTCTTGATGGACAAATGCATCCTCTTTATTAAAGATCAATGGGAATTTTTTATTATTATTTTAAAAAAATTGTCAAATCATACATATAGACAAGAGAGTATTAAAGTGTCTAAATACATTGTAAGTAGTTCAATTCTATAGCTTTAATTTTTGACTTAAAAGTTAGTTAAACCTACTTTTAATTAATTAATTTTTGACTTCTGAAATATTTGGCAAATATAAAAATAACTTAAAATAAGTTAGGAAGTCCTCATAAGTAGTTGTTAATGGAGATGAGGTTACCAAATTTTAAGGTATTGATATCAATTTATACCGAATTGCTCCACATGTAGACCCCCAACCACATTTTCTGGTATCAATTTATGCCGAATTGCTCCACATGTAGACCCCCAACCACATTTTTCTAAACGTACAGGCAATGATAACTGCTTCATAATATTTACAATCCACACTATATACATATAATATTTATAAGGCTGAAAATGCTTGCAGTAATATGTGTTGTTTGCGGCTTATAATTTTGGGAAAAGTATATATAGCAGCTACTGAAAGTCTGAAACCAATAAAACCAGTAATTATTGTCCCAACGAACATGGCATCCATGAGCCATTGCATTTATATAAAACAAGACACATGTAATGTATTACATGATATTAAAGTCTATATGAACCCTCATGCTACACAAAAATATGAAAAAAAGACATATCAAAGCATATACAAAAGAAATAATTAATTCCAAAGAAATTGTTATTGTACATGTGCACCTGCATTAATAAAGTCATTAGGTATAATAACTGTTGGGGTTTATTTGCCCTGAGTTTCTTACCATAAATAGGTTTTCCTTTTAGGAAAAGGTTTAATATTTTGACTAGTCCTTTTCTTGTAGGAAAGGTTTAGGACTCTATAAATATAGGCTTGTTCCTTCTAACTTAATCAGCATTCACAATGTAGTCTTAAGGGCTTTGAGAGTTTTGGTTAGGGGGAGAACTTGTGGGTCACAAGCTTGATACGTTATCACTTGTGTGAACCTCCTATGTATTCCGAGTGAATTGGTTGAGGTTGTTTCTCTCTATATTTTCTACTCTCATGTTTATATAGTGGATTGCTCATCTCCTTTGTGGACGTAGGTCGATTGACCGAACCACGTTAAATCTGTCTCTTTAAGTGTGTTTCTCGTTTGTCTTCTTGCTCGTGGTCTTTCGAGGTTTGCTTTGCTAGCTTCCGCATTACACCTGCTTATTTTCGGTCCTAACAATAACTACCAAAAGTATCCTCTATTGGTTGTTGTAGAGATAATCTTATACAAATCTTGATGATAGCTGTAAAAGTACTACTCCACTTTTAATTGTTAGGTTGCGTTTTTCGAAAGTCAATCTGATCAATTTTTAAAGTTTAATTAGATTACATTAATTTAATATTTTAAACAAAAATTTAGACATTCAAAAACTTAACGAAAAATACTATAAATTGCAATTTTTACATATCAATATAATTAAAAAATATATCATAAATTGTTAATCAAAGTTTTTATCATTTGATTCTAAAAAAAAATCATAACAATTTAATGTGCACGAAAAGAGTATAAATTACCACTATAATTTATTGATTTATCATCTTTCTATATGTAAAGAAAAGGAAAACCAAGAATGAAGAGAAGGCACAAAATGAGAAAAGTAAAGAAATTCAGTTGATTGAATCATATTTTCAAACAAGAAGAAGGAAGAAATTAAAGCAGGGTAAAAGAGAAAATTAAAGTCGGTGACTATCTGAATTACTGAAGGATTAATATACCAAATTAATGAGGTGGACATTAAATTGCTACAGTTAAGACAGGTAAGTTTGTATAGATAATTGAAATGTCAAAACTATCCTGAATTTAAATTGAAATGTTAAAGAAGCAAGCATGTTGATACCAATGGTTAAACTCATGGGGCTAACTAATGGTATCATGACAAACGTACAAAGATGATTCATATGCTTGGAATGAAATTGGCTCATGTACTATGATTTTTACACATCTAATTGTGAAACATTGTTTGAAAATGAAATGACATATATTTTAGATAAGAGCCAAGTAATATGAAACCTAATTTTGCTAAATTA
>JAJOOO010030436.1:0-17313 GCA_029582685.1 Solanum piurae
GTTCACTTGATTATGAAAGACTAATGGTTGAAGAATGAACTTATGTATGTCTTATTTTGACTTGACATGATATGATGCTTATGTTAGAATTATGTTATGATTATGTTATTGTCTCTTATGTATGTCTTATGTTGACTAACCATTTTGAGATATCTTATGTTGGTATGTTAGCTTTCATACTTGGTACATTTTGTACTAACGCATATTGCCTACATTCTAACCAAATGTAGGGTTGGAGGCTTGAGTTTGCATTGGAGGCTAGAGTTTCAAGGATTCTAGAAGAAGTGAAGAATTGGTGAGTCCTCATAGCTTCGAGGATGAACCCTTTATGTTCCTTTATGTCATTTGCTATATTTTTAGACTTTGCATGGGCTGCGTCCCAATGATTTTTATTCAAGGTTTATTAGATGGTTTGATACAATGATGTTAGAAAGACTTCCGCTTTTACGAAAGGCTTTTCGAGTTTATGTTTAAAGAAAGTTTTAAATTCTCCATACTTTTCTACGATCTTATGATATGATAATGCTAAGGGCTTGTATGCGACCCCTTTGGGGTCAAGTACGCCGTGTTACAACTAGGGAGTGCTCTCGGGTCGTGACAACTTCAATACCCACAGACCATCAAATCAATAATACTGGTTTTAAAACCTCTCTCTCGAGCAAGCCAAAAACAAGAAGGTAGAATTGCATTTGCAACTACAACCCTTTAAATTAAACCTCAATTACTGATTGAAATCACTTTTAAACAGCATTTAAAATATCAATTAACAATACCCATAAGCTAAATCAGCCCATAATCACATAATCACACCCCAATAATTGGGGTAAAGCTTAACATCATAAAAAGATAGAAATCGTTACCAAATTGTGTTTCCATCAACTGGGTAAGATTAATTTCGTCTTTACAAAGGTCCAAATTGAAGAATCTCAAAAACTCACCACCAATTTCTCAAAAATGGAAAACTTCAATTCTTCAAAGCTAAGGAAAATATTGTCTCCAAACTCAGAGTTCTCTCTCCAAAATGGATAAAAATTCTATATTATGAAAACTGATACTAAACTAAGAAATCAAAAATGTATTTATAGTCGCCAAGAATATGCTACGAAGGACCATTCGGCGCAATAAGTCGGGATCGCCGATCCACTCGGTGATCCGCCCTTTAGTTAGTTCCATCGCCTTTTTGCTTTGGCCTTCAGCATCGCGGAACCATTCGGTGACACGCCGACTGCTCCTTTCTCTCACCGACTTGATTTTATCCTTCAGGGCTAAGCACACTGGAACTTTAGGCGAGATAATGGCCACTCGGTGACTCGCCTGATGGATTAGGCGATCATTTGTCCTTCTTTTCTTCGTTCTTTCAGCTGCCTTGTTCCTTTTTGCTCATTAGTGTCCATTCTTTGTTCCTAAATTCAAATACCTGGAAAACAAGGATTTTACATCAGTTATTGGCACAAAATACGCATTTAAGGACACTAAATCTATCCAAATAAATCCCTAAATGAGTCCAAATCATGGACTCATCAGTCCTCCATAATTAAGAAGCCACATTGTTGTGGATTTCAGTTCACCCAGCCCAAGTTGTTTGAAGATGGCATATGGCATCAAGTTTATACTCACCCTCAAGTCACATAAAGTTTTGGCAAACTAAAGCATACCAATGGTACATGGGATAGTAAATGCCCCCGGATCCTCTTTCTTTATAATCACATCGCTATTCATAATGGCACTACAATTGTGAGAAACTTAAATTGCTTCGAAGCCCATGCTTCTTAATGCTTCTTCATGAATTTTGCATATCCCGATATCACCAATAATGCTTCCACTAAAGGAAGGTCTATAGAAAGTGTCTTGAACACAAATACGAATATCTTGAACTTTCATCTTCATTTCTCTTTTTGAGTTGTTGGGGGAATGGGGAATTTATTTTGGGAAGAGGTTGCACTAACTTTGGAGATGATGCAGCATTTTCTTTAGCTTGTTGCAACTCTTCGGTGGGGCTCTGCTTTGGAATTTCTTCCTCCTCTTTGAGCTTATCATTTTCCGTTGATTGAGCGGATCTCTCTTCCTCAACGGTGTATTTTCCTTCTTCATAAGTGTTTGTCCCATTATTAACCTTCACATTACCGACTGCTATCTTCCCACTTCGAGTCACAACTGCCAAATCTTTGTCATTATCAGCCCTCAAAATTGTTGCATACTCAACTTCACTCATTTCAAATAACTCGAGTTCCAATTGTGTTGAAAGTTTTCTCATTTGACATTCAAGTTGATTGATTGCATATGCATGACAATTTACCTTATTATTCAATGATGAGAAATCAGCCTTAAACTCCTTAAGCATGTCATCAGATACTTCAACCTTATATAGGATACGTGATAAAAATTCATCCACTCGAAGGTTTCCTGAACTACCCTTAGATCTTGGGCTGTCACTTGATTGTGTCTGGTACTCTTCATGACTATATTCTCTTTTCCAATGGTCATTTTGTTCAGTCCAATCTTGATTGTATCGTTTCCGCTCTTCTTCACTATGTGTGTTCCAACCTTGATTCCCACCCGACTTTAAATAGCTCGGACGAGAACCCTCCTCAAGTCTAAACACTCTTGTTACATCTTTGGGTTAATCAACGCTTTCTAGCACTTGTTTTCTCAACAACTCCATTTTGGACATCATCTTTCTAATATTCTCATCCCGCTATTTCTCCTTGTCAAGTTGCTCCTTTGTCATCCTAAAATTTAAGGGAGACACTTGGTCCTCTTGAGTATACCACACCCGATTTATCTTTGTCATTTCATCAAGAAGGGACGAAGCTACTTCAAATGGTTGTAACATTATCCTCCTCTGGCCAGCTGCTCAGCTACTCCTTTGTTCACTGAGTCTAAACTCCATTAAAAATACTGAAGTATCACATTACACGGAATCCCATGAGTAGGAAATTGTAACAGAAACTTTTGAAATCTCAGTCATGTTCATGAATCGGATCCCCTTCTACTTGCTTGAAGTTTTGGATATTGTACCGCAACTTCACCATTTTTTAGGGTGGAAAGAATCTTATGTAGAATGCCTCATTAAGTTCTTCCCAAGATGCAATGGAGTTCAGTCCCTTAGTAGATCCGCTAAACTTGGTTGCTTCCCCCATCAAAGAGAAGAGGAACAACCGAAGCCGAACTGATTCTTGTAAAATATTCTTGAGCAAGAATGGACTGCATACATCCACAAAGCTCTGAATATGGTCATGAGGGTTCTCATGTTTAAAATCTTTTATCCATACAATCAAATTCTTTATAAAATACAAGCGGAAGTCTTTACTACACCTTTGTCTCAACCCATCTAACACAACTTTAAATAAAACACTTGGGACATAGCCCATACAATAGTCTCAACATGGAAATAAAAGACAAAGGAAAATAGTGGGTTTGTCCTCGAAGCTATGAGGACTCACCAAATCTTCAACTCCTTTGCTCGTTAGAAACCTATCTCCAAGAATAGAACTCAAGTCTCCAAACCTTACATTTGATGAAAATGTAGGTAAAGTATGCATTAGTACAAATGTACTAAATATGTTATCTAGCATAATATCATAATAGCATATCATAAAGGTTAGTCAACATAAGACATAATCCAATACTTCATGAAACATCAACTATAAACATAAAAGATAATATCAGAATCACAAGTGAAGTCTCCAACATAGGCATCATATAAGCTTTAGTCAACTCTTAGTCATTCATATCATAAAGGACTATTCTCAAGTAACCTCAAGGCATACTTGTGCAATGCATGAGTAGCATTCCATAATACCATCCAAGCTAAGTACCCCTTTTTGGTCATATTAACGATAGTCTATATGCATGGTCAAATCTTAGCCTTTCATATCATAAGAGTACTATGCCTCTAAGTAACCCCAAAGCATACTTGTGCAATGCATGAATAGCATCCTATAATACCATCCACACTAAGCATAACCTTGAAATCACCATATGCATACTTAGGCTTCATTTGGTCTCATTCTTAGCCTACTTCATGTAGACAAGGGAACTATCACCTTTAGTCAATCATATCATGGAAGGCAACTATAGCAACAATCCATCAAAACATACATCATATAAGAGAACACTTTCTTGAATAACCTTAAGTCATAATTGTGCAATGCATGAATTGCATCCCATAATACAACTCATACTAAGTAATTATTTAGGTCATCCTACTCAAGTTGTTTAGTTAGGGACTAGTCCCCTTTTGATAGCATTGGAACACTAGGAGGTACTGTACTAAGCCTATCTTAGTTCCTCATCATTTTGAACCCTAGGATATACTATATTAAGTACATCTTAGTTCATCAAGTTTGAACTCTAGGAGATGCTCCTTAAAGCATAATCTTAGTTCATTCAGGTTGAACCCTAGGAGATGCTTCTTCAAGCATAATCTTAGTTCACTAAGTTGTGTTGGACTCTAGGAGATGCTCCCTTGAGCATAATCTTAGTCCATAAGGTTTGAACTCTAGGAGATGTTATATTAAGCATAATCTTAGTTCATTACTAATCTTGTTGTAGTTGGGATATAGCCTTAACCGACATGAGAACATATGAACCATCACATGATCTTTCCCGGTGTTACCCACACCGTCAAGGGTTGGTCCACTTGCCTAAGGTAGAACCAGTTCGTTAGCTTAGTTGGATCCACTAGCTAATGTTCCTACGGTGCACGTAGTTATGGGATACGGAGATTGCTACTAGAAACCCAAAACTCCACTAGGTGAAGGCTTCCATCTCATGAGACATACTTTGGGAAATACGGACTCTACTAGGTGAGAGTTCCCATTTTGGAAGCCCAAACTCAACTAGGTGTTAACGTCCATCTCATTTCAATATCCACTCGGTGCAAGGCCTAACTCTCACAAGATAACTATTAAGTCTTTACTTTGACACAAGTTTCATAGAAGGATGTCCTTGACAACCAATCCATGTTAATTCATTTAAATTACCTCTTTAGACCATGTGTGAGAAACTATCACCATCCATGACCTAGGTATGAAGGCTTTATATCCTTAAGTTCCCTTATGTGAGAAACACATTTCAGCCTTAGAACCATTACTATGTGAAAACACTTTCCATGTTAAGTTCATAATGAGTTCATGAGAATAACCTTTCAATCAGCCCACAGCAATAACCTAATCATTTACACTTCACTCTCAATGTGTATTCATAGCATTTGCATAGATCCTACAAGAACATGCATACATTGATATTATGGATCGTGATAACTTTACCTTCAAAACACTAGTGATCAACACACATGACTACAAGCCTTACTCTCAAAGCTTTACTTCATTCTATCCTCATTCATACCTAGATCACAATACATTCAATCATACTCTTCATTATTAGGTGATTCTTGTCATAATTCATCATGTAAGTCGAGTCTCAAGCCTTACTAGTCAAGATCCATCATATTCACATTATTATAATTCAATTCATGTCTATATGTTTCTAGTCTTAAACAATTACTACTCATAGCATTAATTCTAGAAGATCACCTATGAACCTTCAATTTCACATTTCATGGCAATAACCCCCATAATTCAATTTCATCAATTAGACTAGGTTAACCATGGAAATCACATAAATTCATCATAATATCACACTTAAATGATATATCAATCATAATTAGGTATTATCCACTAAATTGGAATCATACCCAACACTACCCACAACATAGGAAGAACCCCTAGCTTAGATTGGGTTTTATCTTCACAATTGGGGGAAATCTAAGGGGCTCTATGGGTTGAAGAACCCATATAGGAATAAGCTAGCATACCTTGATTCAAAGTCCTTACACAAGCTTGCAACAATGGAGTCTTGTTCTTGACCCAAGATCTATCTTCTTCTTCAAGTCTTGAGTTTTCTATAGAGAATATTTTTGAGATGAAGAATTTTGGGATCTTTTGGGGTTTTGGAGTTAATGACTTAGTTGGGGTGGTGAATGACTTAAATTACTTTATATAGGTGTATAAAATCCATATAAAACGATCACCACTTAAAACAAACTAAAAATGAATTTCCTAATTTTACCCTCATGAGGCAGCCATGGTGTGAGGCACCACGACAGGACCTCACGAGCTATGGTCAAGACCACGAGTCGTGGTCCTGCCCGTGGTCCCTTGGGCAGTGTCTTGGGCTCCATCATCCTAAGGCATCTTCACGAGCCTTCCCACGAACCGTGGTGAAGACCACTGGTCATGAAGTGGCTCGTGAAGGTGTACCACTTTGAGGCAGCCCTTAGGGAGCTATTGCCTTGCCTTCACAAACCACACCACCAGCCGTGGTTGTGGTCGTGGACTTGAGGCAGTGTGATCCAAGCTTGGGGCTTCCTTGGCCTTTGGCTTGGGCCTTGCACCTTTGCCTTGGAACTTGCCTTTTAGCCTTGACTATTGTAGCCCCCAACTAAACCCTAGATGGACTACTAAGCTATGGGAAATCATTTTACGATTCTAACCCTTCCTTCAAACTCTAGAACCCTAACTTGAGGCTCTAGTTTAGTCTACTAGTTTCCAGGGTATTACAATATCTCCCTCTTGGGATCATTCGTCCTCGAATGATGATTCTAACACTTCTTAAAGGAAATGACTCTAGACTAACACCCCATCTTGCATGCAACTCATCTAATGCACATAAACATGAGAGGAAAACTACAACTCCTACTAGACATACTCAATGCAACACAAGGGAGCAAGAACTACATCTAACAACCCAAAAATGCATGAACTTCATAAATTCTCATATTCAAGGAGGAACTAGCATCTCCTAGCTAAACCATGCTCATTAATTCAGGTCATGAAGTCTATATGCAACTCTACTCAAATGCACCACAACATGAGGCATAACAATGCATATAAGTCATTTCTTATCAAGACCTAAACTTTTTCATGAACATGCATATAAGGAAATCATGGAAACACACAATAACCTTATTAGATAGGCACACTAAATCCCCCGAGGAGTAAGCCTACACAAAACTCTTCTATACATCATTCATACTAAAGACAAGTTCAAAGTCTAACACATCAAGTCACAAAAGACCAAACAATACCGGAATCTAATAAAGGATGAAACATATACCGGTAGCCACATTAGGAAGTCACTATTGATCATCACTATCTTGAAGAACCTAGAACCTATTTTTTCTTGGGAGTATTGGGATCCGGACCATTAAGAGAAGCTTGCTTGGCCTCTCTCCCTTTAGCCCTAAGTATTGGACAATCTCTCATCTTATGACCCTCATTGCCACAACCATAACAACCATCCTTTCCGGCTAGACATCCACCATAATGCTTTCTTCCACACTTGGAGCAAGTAGGCTTAAGCAACACGGATTTTCTATTACTCCCTCTTTGAGGCTTATGGTTAGACACCCTCTCTTGGTTAGAAAGTTTTTGTTGGGTCCTAGGTTGACCATATCCATTGGATCTAGCATTGGAGAAAATCCCCATCACCGGTCCTAGCCTTTTTTACCTCTCTATTCTTCTCTCAGAGTTTCTCCTCCTCCATTTGTTGGGCATACACCATGAGATGTGATATATACATATCATAGAGGAGCATTACTGTACGACATTTTTTTTCACCACCTTGGATATAACTGTCACATACCTACTCATTTCATCCCTTGGATCCGCCACCATAGTCGGAGCATACTTGGACAATTCGATAAACTTTAGATAATATTCTTGAACACTCATACCTTCTTGACGAAGGTTGATAAATTCTTGTACTTTAACTTCCCTCATCTCTCGGGGAAAGAACCTATCAAGAAATGCCTTCTTGAACACCTCCCAATCTATGGGACCCGCTCCTACCGGCCTATTCCTCTTCCATTGAGTACACCATACTCACCTCTTCCACAAATTATTGAGGATCTTCTCCAACTTTGAAACCAAAGAACGTGGGAGGGTTCATCCTTGTAAAATCCTTCAATCTAGAAGCCACGGTCTTTGAATTAGGGTTCCCATGGGGCCCAACATCTCTATTGGCTTGGGCCGTCATAGGCTAAGCCAATGTTACAAGAGCCGACCTAATTTCCACATTTGTCATAGCCGGATAATCAACCGGAGCTTGAGGAGGAGCTTGGTGTTGAACTTGGAGAGGAACCTCTTGCTCCTCATTGACTTTCTCACATCTCCTAGCATTTGCTCTTGATAATCCATAACCTGAAAAACCATAGGGCACGGAATAGAATAATGGCCTACTAGAGCCAAATCTATGGCACGACTTAGAGAATGAAGAAGTGAGATTTCCTAAACATCCAATAGCCTCCTATACATAAATGTGGCGCACTTCACATTTATGAACAAGACTCTACTAGACGTGGTTTGAGAATATCCTAGAACCATCTGAAACCTTGTACTCTGATTACCAAGTTTGTCACGACCCACGGGTACACCCTAGATGTAACATGGCGTACTTGACCCCGAAGGGGTCTCATACAAGCCCTTAGCATATCATAACATAAGATAATAGAAAAGTACATAAATTTAAAAACTTTTATCCGTACAATCAAAGTCTTTATAAAATGCAAGCAGAAGTCTTTACTACACTTTTGTCTCAATCCATCTAATACAACTTTAAATAAAACTCTTGGGACATAGCCCATACAATAGTCTCAACATGGAACTAAAAGACATAAAGGAAAAATAGTGGGTTTGTCCTCGAAGCTATGAGGACTTACCAAATCTTCACCTCCTTTGCTCGTAAGAAACCTATCTCCAAGAATATAACTCAAGTCTCCAAACCCTACATTTGATGAGAATGTAAGCAAAGTATGCATTAGTACAAAATATACTAAATATGTTAGCTAGCATAATATCATAAGAGCATATCATAAAGGTTAGTCAACATAAGACATAATCCAATACTTCATGAACCATCAACTATAAGAATAAGAGATAATATCATAATTACAAGTGAAGTCTTCAACATAGGCATCATATAAGCTTTAGTCAACTCTTAGTCATTCATATCATAAAGGACTATTCTCAAGTAACCTCAAGGCATACTTGTGCAATGCATGAGTAGCATCCCATAATACCATCCATGCTAAGTACCCCTTTTTGGTCATATTAATCATAGTCTATATGCATGGTCAAATCTTAGGCTTTTATATCATAAGAGTACTATGCCCCTAAGTAACCCCAAAGCATACTTGTGCAATGAATCAATAGCATCCCATAATACCATCCACACTAAGCATAACCTTGAAGTCACCATATGCAGAATTATCTTTCATTTGATCTCATTCTTAGCCTACTTCATGTAGACAAGGTAACTATCACCTTTAGTCAATCATATCATGGAAGGCAACTATAGTAACAATACATCAAAACATACATCATATAAGAGAACACTTTCTTGAATAACCTTAAGTCATACTTCTGCAATGCATGAATGGCATCCCATAATACCACTCATACTAAGTAATTCTTTAGGTCATCCTACTCAAGTTGTTTAGTTAGGGACTAGTCCCCTTTTGCAAAGGAACACTAGGAGGTACTTTACTACGCCTATCTTAGTTCCTCATCATTTTGAACCCTAGGATATACTATATTAAGTACATCTTAGTTCATCAAGTTTGAACTCTAGGAGATGCTCCTTAAAGCATAATCTTAGTTCATTAAGGTTGAACACTGGGAGATGCTTCTTAATCTTAGTTCATTACTAATCTTGTTGTAGTTGGGATATAACCTTAACCGACATGAAAACATATGAGCCATCACATGATCTCTCTCGGTGTTACCCACACCGTCAAGGGTTGGTCCACTTGACTAAGGTAGAACCGGTTCATTAGCTTAGTTGGATCCACTAGCTAACTTTCCTATGGGGCACGTAGTTATGGGATATGGAGTTTGCTACGAGAAACCCAAAACTCCACTAGGTGAACGCTTCCATCTTATGAGACATACTTTGGGAAGTCCGGACTCTACTAGTTGAGATTTCCCATTTTGGAAGCCCAAATGCAACTAGGTGGGAACCTCCATCTCATTTCAACATCCACTCGATGCTAGGCTTAAATCCCACAATATAACTATTAAGTCTCTATTTTGACTCAAGTTTCATAGAAGGATGTCATAGACAACCAATCCATGTTAATTAATCTAAATTACCTCTTTAGACCATGTGTGAGAAACTATCACCATCCATGACCTAGGTATGAAGGCTTTATATCCTTAAGTTCCCTTATGTGAGAAACGCATTTCAGCCTTAGAACCATTACTATGTGAAAACACTTTCCATGTTAAGTTCATAATGAGTTCATGAGAATAACCTTTCAATCAACCCACAACAACAACCTAATCATTTACACTTAACTCTCAATGTGTATTCACAACATTTGCATAGATCCTACAAGAACATGCATACATTGATATTATGGATCATGATAACTTTACCTTCAAAATACTAGTGATCAACACACATGAATACAAGCCTTACTCTCAAATATTTACTTCATTCTATCCTCATTCATATCTAGATCACAATACATTCAATCACATTCTTCATTATTAGGTGATTCTAGTCATAATTCATCATGTAAGTTCAATCTCAAGCCTTACTAGTCAAGATCCATTATATTCACATTATTCTAATTAAATTCATGTCTATATGTTTCTAGTATTAGACAATTACTACTTTTAGCATTAATTCTAGAAGATCACCTATGAACCTTCAATTTCATGGCAATAACCCTCATAATTCAATTTCATCAATTAAACTAGGGTAACCATGGAAATCACATATATTCATTATAATATCAGAATTCAATGCTAAATCAATCGTAATTAGGTAATATCCACTCAATTGGAATCATACCCAACACTACCCACAACAGAGTAATAAACCCTAGCTTAGATTGGGTTTTATATTCACAATTGGGGGGAATCTAAGGGGCTCTATGGGTGGAAGAACCCATATATGAATAAGCTAACATACCTTGATTCAAAGTCCTTACACAAGCTTGCAACAATGGAGTCTTGTTCTTGACCCAAGCTCTATCTTCTTCTTCAAGTCTTGAGTTTTCTAGATTGAAGATTTTTTAGATGAAGAACTTTGGGATCTTTTGGGGTTTTGGAATTAATGACTTAGTTGGGGTGGTTAATGACTTAAAATACTTTATATAGATGTATAAAATCAATATAAAATGACCCCTACTTAAAACCAACTAAAAATGAATTTCCTAATTTGACCCTTATTAGGCAGCCATGGTGCCAGGGACCACGACAGGACCTCATGAGTTGTGGTCAAGACCCCAAGCCATGGTCCTGCCCGGAGTCCCTTGGGCAGTGGCTTGGCCTCCCTCATCCTAAAGTATCTTCACGAGCCTTCTCAAAAATTGTAGTCAAGACCACTGGTCGTGAAGTGGCTCGCGAAGGTGTGCCACTTTGAGGCTGCCCTTAGAGAGCTACTACCTTGTCTTCACGAACCACACCACGAGCCGTGGTGGTGGTCGTGGAATTTAGGCAATGTGATCCAAGCTTGGGGAAGCCTTGGCCTTTGGCTTGGGCCTTGCCCCTTTGCCTTGGCACTTGCCTTTTAGCCTTGACTCTTGTAGCCCTCAACTAAACCCTAGATGGTCTACTAAGCTACGGGAAATTATTTTATGATTCTAACCCTTGCTTCAAACTCTAGAACCCTAACTTGAGGCTCTAGTTTAGTCTACTAGTTTCCGGGGTATTACATATACGTTTTAAGAATTTGGCCTTTGGGGTCAATTAGAGAAGTAAGTCGCATATCACCAAATAGGTCGGTGACTCGTCAAATGCCTCTATCCATCGCCTCTTTAACTTAAGAGCTCACCACTTTTGAACTGTAAATTTAGGCGGTCTAGGTCGAGGTCGCCGAAGGGTTCGGCAATGCGCCATTTACTCTAGTTGAACGTTGTTTTTGTTTAAACTTTCATTGATAGTTCTGTAACTTTCGGTGGACTAAGTCTCCTTCGCTGACCCAATCAGCGATTCGCCGATGGGTATAGTACTTCTTCCAATTTCTCTCATCAAAGGGGTAGTACTCTGTGACTTTTGGTGGGCAAAGAGGACACTCAGCAAATCGCCGAGTGGATTTGGCGATCTTCAGCTTTGTTGTTCCCCTCTCTTTTGACCATTAATGTCCTTGCCTTGGTCCTTAGTAGTCATTTCTTCAAATCAACCATTTAACATCAGTTTCGAGCATAAATTAGGCATTGAGGACAATAAAACTATGAAAACAAAGCCCTAAATGAGTTGAAATCTCAGACTCATCAGTGATACCCATAATCTCTACAACTTTATGAATTTCAGAACCGAAGAACTCCAGGGGATTCGTTCTAGTAAAATTCCTCACTCTAGTTGTTGGTGTACCCATATTTGGGTTCACGGGGACCACTGCCTCCCTATTGTCTTAAGTTATCATAGCTTGAGTCAACACTTTAAAAGCGGCTCTGAATTTGGCATGAGTCACTTCCTCGGCCTAAGGGTCGGCCAAAACTTAAGGAGCTTCTTATTCCACATTCTCACCTGCATTTCTTGTAACGTAAGATCTTCTAGTAGCTATATCCTGAAAAGGATTGAACACGATTAAGGAGAAGGGTCTTTCTTGAGATAGACTCGATGGCACAAATTTAGAGCAATGAAAGAAGAGGAGTTTCCTAAACTTCTTATAGCCTCTTATTCATAAACGTGGCGCGCTTCACACTAATGAACAAGACTCGGCTCGACGTAGCTTATGAAACATTCAAGGACCTTTCTAAACCTTGTGCTCTGTATACCAAGTTTGTCATGACCCAAAGTATACCCTAGGCATAATATGGCGTATAGGACCCGGAGAGGCCCTACACAAGCCATTTAGCATACATCATACAAGATAATAGAAATTAAGATTTCAAGTGAAATAGTCTTATATCATAAAAGAGTTTTGTCAAAGCGGAAGTCTAACATAAGTCTCAATAAGCCATCTACTAACTCAAAATAAGTGGTTGGGATGTATTCCATACACCACATACAAAGTCTAAAAACTGAAATGACATAAATCTATAAAAGTGTCTCTATCCTCAAAACATGAGGACTCGCCAATCTTCAATACCAAAAGATCAACTAACCAGGAGTGTGAGAGGTAGGAGTGTGAAACCCTACATTATGAAACAATGTAGGCACAAGTATGAATTTTTACATGGAATGTACTAAGTATGATAGCAATGCATAAAAGTTATAAAAATCATGCTAAAAATGAGTTTATATGGCATGCAATGACCAAGCTAAATCATAAGATAAAATGTTTGAAAACATAAGTCATAATCATGGTCAATGAAAGCTTAACAACTATAAAATACTTGTGATATACTTTAAAAAGTAACCTTCGTTCATCATTGTGGGAAGTTTACCATTAACCGACTTAGACCATGTGAGCTATAACATGGAATCCAATGTACTGCTCTCACACTAAAAAGAAAGTGTCCTACTTGCCAAGGGTAAGGATCATGAACTTCTAGCTTAGGGGGATCCACTAGCTAATGTCAATCTAAGACAACATCCTATGGTGGCACATAGTTTATGGGACATGGAGATTGCTACTAGATACATGCTCTACAACTGGAGAGCGTCCATCTTAATATCCTCTCAGTGCTAAGTAAAATCTCATGGAATAGTCATTAATAATATTCATGTTATCATCCATGGAAAAGTACATCTAAGATACTAATCTAACCTAGAAACATCATAGAGTATCTCTTTAGACCATGTGTGAGAAAACCTTTCACCATCCATGATCTTTTTATAACAGCTTTATAAGACCCATAGTCATGACCTTCATACTAAAAGTGTCATGCTACTAAAATAAATAATTTTAAAAGCGCTATCTATAATAATTGATGGAATATCCGAATACAATACTAATCAAGACCTAATTTAGGAAAATAGTCCAAAAGCATTAATAGCAAATTTAGATGTCATTCGTGTCATGTGGTCAAGCTTCATAGAACATATAGATATCTTCCTCTATAAGCTTACTTGAGCCATAATCATTACTTTCATAAAACATGCATAATTTCAATAAATCATAGTTTTTAAGTTTCATCATATGTTCATAGTTAAAAATCATGGATCATGCATGGGTTCATATGAATTCAAATCAAAAAAAATCTAACTACTTCAATTCATGCATAAAAATATAGAAAACAATCAATTGGATCATAATTGAAAAGAACTCATAAAGATTGAATAAAACCCTAACTTTGAATTGAGAATTCTAACTTGTAAAACTTAAATAATTCAGGAACCCTGTCGAGGAAAGGACTCCGTAGGTGAATACTAACATACCTTAGTGATCAATTCTGTAAAGCTATGGTAAATTGAAGATCTTGATGTCAAATCCTAACTTCTTCTTCCTTAGCCTTAGAGAGAATTTTGGGGAAGAATTTGGAGGGAAATTTTAGAATAAGGAGAATGATTTAGAATGGGTAATATTTGGACTTAATTCTCTTATATAGGTCTTGAAATAGGAGTTAAAAAGACATATCTTAGGTATCAACACATAGGTGAAAGACCAAAATGACCCCAACTTAAAAGTTGATGGAGTTCCTTAAAAAGAAGGCTACACAGATCATCTAAGGCTCCACGGTCCGTGAAACACTCCACCATCTGTAATGCCTTCCATAAAACTTTCATTGTTTGACAAGGCTTTACTAAAACAAGCATAACATTTTACTCCAAACTCGAATTGGAGCAATGTTTAGAGCCTTGGAAAGAGAACTCATAGACATTTAATGTGATAGTTCATGGGCAACCTAATTTGTTATATGCTGATAGATATGGTCATTTGAATTTGAACCAAGTGAAATCTCATATTGAAACTCAATCGGTAAGAAAGCTTTCAACTCAACTTTGTGCAAGGGGATCTGTAACAACCCAAAAATCTAGTAAGACCTAGCTAAAGCTTGACTAAAATCTAATAGGTGAAACTAGAGCTTCATGTGCGAGTTTAGAGTTGGAAACTTGATTAAATGATGTTAAATGGTTCCCAAGTTCAGGTTGAGAAGTTTAGAGGTTAAACGTCAAGAAACGACTATAACCTCCGGAAACTAGTCATTTGAACTAGTGAGTTGTAAGGGTCTTGTCGTTGGAGTTTGGAGTCTTGTTTGAGGGTGAAAACTAGTAGAAGTGACTCTCACACATAGATGGACATGTTTAGGGGTTAAACGTATGGGTACAACTCCCCTAAGACCACTCGAGGGGTCCAAGAAGAGGACCCCAAAACAGTCCCCCAAAGCTGTCTAGACAGCAAACTTGCAGCTTTTGGTGTTGATCTACGGTTGCCTTACACGTTCAGTAGATCAAACCACACTCCGTAGGTCTTGGGCGTGGTTCCATACTTAATTTTTTTAGAGGCCTGCAACATTTTAAGCCCCAGATTCAAACCACGAGACCAAACCACGGACAGTAGATCAATCTACGGTCCGTGGATGGGCAAACGTGGATGCTGCTAGTTTTTTTGTGTTTTTGTTTTAAGTTAGGGGTTATAGTTTTAATTAGTTAATTAATTGGGGGTTAAGTGGGGTATTTTAGGTTGTTAATTAATGAACTATATACTTATAGGACCCTAAACTAATCCATTAATTCACCACAAGCCAAGACCCCCAAATCAAAACCCAACTTCCTTTCCCTCCAAAATACCTCCTCTCTAGAACCTCCATTGAAGAACCAAGAAGATATAAATATAGGGCTTGAATATGGAGTTTTTATCATGGGATTTTGATGGGAATATACACCTAAGGTATGGGAGTTCTTCATTCTTGGTTCGCTATCACCTAGAAGCCCTTTCAACTATGTTTCCAAATTCCCCAACTTCTAGGTTTTCATTCAATTTTGTGGGTCACTTTCTAAAATCGTTTACACTGATATATAATGGTTGTTTATGATTATATATATGAAGGTTTGTGTATGAATTCATGTAATGTTTATGGTTTTTGAACAAATTCCCGACAAGACCCATGATTTCCCTTCTTTCTCAAATCTAAACCCTAGTAAGTCTTGAATGATGAATGAAGGATGAGAATTTAGTATGTTTACATGTAATTCATTATTGTATTGTGATTTTATCCTATATGATGTATGAATATCAAGAAAATAGGGTTGAATCTTGAAGAAAGCCTTGAATGCTATGAATGAAGGTTTTCAATTTGATGAGCAGTCTTCTATTGAATTGTTGATCCACCTATGGTGGAGGTGCTTAATTATCAAGTATCCTTTGTATGAATATATTTATCCACTTATGGTGGAGGTGCTTACTTGTCAATATGAATTGTAGTGTTGAGACAAGGTCTCTCTTCCCTACAACCCTAGATATGACTAAAGTATGATGCGTTATGAATACGAATGATATGTTATGATCATTGCGGTGTTATGCATGTTGAATTGTATGAGGTACTATTGTGGAAGGACCCTACCCACATATCCCCCTATTATGAGTATATGATTCTCTACATTCCATGAATGACCTACTTGAATGATTAATGTATCCATGTCTATAGTATGAATGTTAGATATGTGATTTATATGGTCTGATATCCTTAAATGCAATATATGTGATTTATGCATGAGTTGGGATATTATGTACATGTTGTGACCCCCTTGAGAAGGGAGGCGTCTATGATGATAAGGTTGTTGTTGTTGTTCCATTGTGAGGACAATTATGCACATACACACACTCCATGCATGACTATGAATACGATGTGTCTATGGTGTCAATTGAAAGTCTAGTTCTCATATGCACATTTACACACTATTATGCATGACATGTACATGAACATGATAATATGACTATGTACGATATAATATGACTATGTACGATATGATATGACTATGTACGATATGTTATTACTACACATAATAAGTTAAGATTATGGTAGAAATGTTGTGTTTTATGAAGGGCTATTCTCATAGATACACTATGCATATGTTATGAAAGGTTTTCTCATATTATGATATATGTTGATTCTAAAGGATGAAAGGACATTCTCACCTAAATGAATCTAGGAGCTATATTATGAGTTGTATTGATCAAAGGGAAAAAGTATTCCTTCAAATATGTAAATACAATTCAAGACTAATAATGTCTAATTTGGTAAATAATGCTTAGCACCGAGTGGACATGGACAATGAGGTAAAGACCCCTCCATTAATGCAAGAGGTAGGGTTATCTTAGTGAACTCATGAGATGGGAACTCCTCCGGTAATGCAAGACGTAGAGTTTCTAGAAGCAATCTCCCTATCCCATAAACTATGTGCCCACATAGGT
>JAJOOO010030437.1:0-16266 GCA_029582685.1 Solanum piurae
GTTATAAATTGGTCATTGCATTCAGTTATCTCAGCATTCAATATCTATATCATGTTCAGATTATGTCATTGCTTATTTGCTTTGTTCAGTTATATGTTTATTTCAGCTTTATTCCATCATGCATGCTCAGTACCTTTCAAGTACTGACGCATACTCTGCGCTACATCTTCTCGTGATGTAGGTTCAGGTTCTCAGCATCCAGATCACGCAAAGATCAATTCCTGATCTTCAGTTTAGCAGCATCAGTGGTGAGTCCTCATTCTACGAGGACTAGTGACATGTTTATCTTTATCGCTATTAGTCTTTAGTTTCAGTTTTGCTAGATCTAGTTGGGGTATGTCCCAACATTTCTAGTCAGTTTAGAGGCTTATTTGAGACATAGTTAGATTCAGCTTAGTATTGAGTTAATATTTTCTTTGTATTAAACTAATCAGTTTTCATTCATTTCAGATTTAGTATATGGGTATTCCTCATTATATTCAGATTTATTTATGATTATAGCTTTCGCACAGTTTCTATTATTCAGTTTATCTTTAGTATGCTCATGATCATTCCAACAGGGTTAGCTTGAGATCACTTGTGGTCCTAGGTCCCGTGTCAACGTCACGGGGATAGGCTCGGGGAGTTACAAGATGAGAATTACGACTTACGTGTTAGGAAAATCAGATTAGGGATTTTTCTGATTAGAATTTGGGCTGGGTATGGGCTATTGGGCTGAGATCAGTATTTTAATTAAAGGTTGTGGGCTGAGAGCAGTATTTTAATGAAGGGGTAAAAAGTATATATATCTAATTTCGGTTTTTTCGGTTAAACGATATTTTCAGCTAAAAAACCGAAAACCGAACCGAAAAACCGAAATATTAAAAATCAGAATCAAAACCGACCGAAATAACTGAAAAACCGAAAAACCAAAACCAAAATTTTTTAAAAATCGGTTCGGTCGGTTTTTTTGGTTTTAACCATATTTTGCCCAACCCTGCTCACACGTGCACCTCACTCCTTTTCTCTGCCCCCAAAACTCACGCGTTTCTCTTTTCCTGTCCCACTATTTTCTTCCTCAACAAGAAAAACTCCAAGAACCCTAACAACAACACTAAAACAATGACAAAACTTCTTCTTTCCACTTCGTTCGACAACCTCGCCTGCCCAACATGAGACGAAGCTCCTTGAACCATCTAGAACAAATCCACGAGACGTCATCCCTGTAAATCCTCAATTTCATTCGAGATAAACGTTTGAATTTGTACGTATTGATACATTCCAACTTGCTCAATCTTATCCCTGGAGAGAGTTTTGAAATTCAAAAATGTCCTTTACCAAATTTTCACCCAAATTTCGCTCCTAAAAAAATGCCCTAAATTTTCCTTATATAAACCCTTTCCCTTCACTAGTTTAGGGATAGGAGATTTTCGACCTAAAACCAGAAGGTTTTCATATGGAATTTTTACCTAAAAAACACAAGGATGTCTCATCTAATACAAAGGAACTTTCTTTCGGGAATCTAGATATTCTTGAGATCCAATAGCTTAATTAAGCTCTTTCGGGCAATTTGGTGTTTCTTCAATGTTGCTCGGTGGTGGAAGTCATTTTCAAGCTCGTAATCCCAGTTCCTGCTCCGAAGAAGGTAACCTCCCCTTTTCTTAAATTCATTTTGTCATTCTATCTAAATTTAGGTTTCTATTATGTGAATTTAATTTATTATGTGGTTCGATTTTATGATTTTAAGTGTTTTCTAACCAAAATTCACGCATTTCTCTTTCCCTTTTCCACTATTTTCTTCCTTGACGAAGAACAACTCCAAGAACCCTAATAACAACACTAAAATGATGACAAACTTCTTTTCCCACTTCGTATGACAACCTCGCCTGCCCAGTATGAGACGAAGCTCCTCGAACCTTCTAGAACAAATCCACGTGACGTTATACCTGTAAATCCTCAATTTCATTCGAGATAAATGTTTGAATTCGTACGTATTGGTACATTCCAACTTGCTCAATCTTATGCCTTGAGAGAATTTTGAAATTCAAACTCGTCCTTTACCAAATTTTCACCCAAATTTCCCTCCCGATGAAACGCCCTACATTTTCTTTATATAAACTCTTTCCCTTCACTAGTTTGGGGATATGAGATTTTTGACCTAAAACCAGAAGGTTTTCATATAGGATTTCACCCAACAAACACAAGGATTTCTCACCTAATACGAAAGAACTTTCTTTCGAGAATCTAGATATTCTTGAGACCCAATAGCTTAATTAAGCTCTTTCGAGCAATTTGGTGTTTCTTCACTGTTGCTCGGTGGTGGAAGTCATTTTCAAGTTCGTAATCCCAATTCCTGCTCCGAAGAAGGTAACTTCCCGTCCTCTTAAACTCATTTTTTCATTCTATCTAAATTTAGGTGTCTATTATATGAATTTAATTCATTATGTGGTTCAATTTTATAATTTTTAGTGTTTCCTATCTATGTTCATGTTTTAGTTTTGCCTACTCCTAGATTCTTACAGTTACAAATTAATTTTCTCTCTTTGATGAATGATCTTGCTAAGTGTATTGTTTAAAAATGGATGAATTTGGGTCGTATTAGCTTTCCCATGGCTTTTTCATGTTGGCTTCATCTCTTAGGTTAACACATATTTCTTAATGTTTATTTCTTATTATGCTTTAAATTCTAAGTATTCATCCACCATTTTGATATGTAGTAATTGAAACAAGACTTGGGCCTAATTTCTTTATTCTCTTTATTTGTTTGATTATTAATTGTAATTTATTTGATTCTAAATTTAGTTTTAGTTAAAATTGATAAAAAAATTCCTCCTAAAGATGAACCAAATTTGTTTGTATGTTGAGTTACTTCATCTAATGATTTTAATCAAATGCTTTTCATTTGATTGGTTATTTCGAATAAGTTCATTTCCAATTATTCAATCAATTTTCTATTTTTTCAAGTGATTCAAAAGCTTTTTTTTTACTTTAAATTATTTTCCAATGTTACGTGTTAACCCCTTCTCAAAGTGGAAATATAAATTTGTTTTCCATTTTCTCTAAATTTTTAACGGTTTATCTGTTAAAGCTTTTTTAAATCAAGTTTTCTTAATTTCTTAAAAAATTATGTGTCGACATTTCCAAGTATACAACAACAACAAGAACAACAACATACCCAGTGAAATCCCACAAGTGAAGTCTTGGGAGGCTAGAATGTACGCAAACATTACCACTACCTCGTGGAGGTACATATACTTTTATACTTACAAAATATTTCAAAAGTGGTTTTCAAAAAGTAAATCACACATATAACATATAGTACTTCTTAAAACCTGAATTGTCATCAATAAATTAATAACACACTCCCATGGAGCCCAAAACTAGTAAAAATGAGATACATAAGTTTTTATTTTTTTAGTAGTCTATATATTTTATATTTTATTAGACAATCATGTTTTGGACCTATGCCCTGATTAACGGAAAGTAAAAGGTATTTCAGAGCCTCTCTTTCCTTGTATATCTTCGTAACCCATCATCTGATCCACTCTTTGACTTAGATGGTCTTGTATTAGTGACACCAAATTTGGGGTTTGACTTATGTATAAATTCATATATATCAATCTGTTTTTGGGCCTTATGGTATGTTCTATACAGTTTGCTATATATCAATACTGGGGCCTATCCTTATTTTTATTGCATCAGCATTAGGTATTTTTAGTTTTTTTATCGCATTTTATCTTGAGTTTTGGCTTGCCATCTAGTGGTTTATGGTAGGCGCCATCATGATCTAGTTTTGGGTCGTGACACAAAATTATTACATGTTAATTCAAACTTCAAACTTGTAAGAATTATAATAATAACATATAACATTTATTAAATTATTTTTGCTGATTATATTATTTTCATATTTCTTATTTAATTATATGATTTGATTTATTTCGGGATCAAAATCCAAGAGAAATTCTATAAATGAGGGGCTTCCAATGTAATTTTATTCTAGCTATAACTATAGATTGCGTTATAAATGAAATTTGATTATATTCTTATTTGTTTTTTTAATTTAATTTTCAAAGATAAGTAAAACATTAAGGTAACTTTTTAAGTGCATTTATAATCACTGAAGCATCTCTACAATTCTCACCCTATAAATACATAGGTTTCTCACATTGTATTCTCTCATCATGCCTTATTTTAGTCACATCATGTCTTAATGTTTCTTTTTCTAGAAAATAATAATAAAATGGTAATGGAAGCTTCATGGTCTAAAGTGAAGCGAGTTTTAGTGTCATCCCGTAAAAAACTAGTTTTTTATTGGAGTCGTCATTACCGGCAGTACCATAGGTTTCTTCTAAATGGTTTTTTACCGGACGCGATACTAAAACTCGCTTTCTTTTGGATCATGAAGCTTCCATCACTATTTTAGTATTTTCTAGAAAAATAAACATGAACACATGATGTAATAAGGCATGATATGAGAATACAGTGTGAGCAACCTATGTATTTACATATTGAGAATTGAAGAGATGCTTTAGAGATTTTAAATGCACTTAACAAGTTGCCTTAATGTATTGCTTATCTTTGAAAAGAAGAATAAAAAAAAATGTAAATTCAATCAAATTTCATTTATAAAGCAATCTATAGTTGTAAGTAGTATAAAATTACGTTAGAAGCCTCTCCTTTATAGAATTTTCTTGAATTTAGAGCCCGAAATAAATTAGATTATATAATTAAGTATAAAATATGAATATAATATAAATAGCAAAAGCAAATTAAGAAATGCTATATGATTTTATTAATTATTTCTAGTTTGAAATTTGAATTAACATGTAGTATCTTTGTGTCATGACCCGAAATCGTATCATGATGGCTTCTACCATAAATCCCCAGTAGGCAAGCCAAAAATCAAGATAACATGTGATAAAAAACTAAAAAAACTAACGCGGATGCAATAAAATTATAAGGATAGGCCCTAGCATGCGTAACTTAAGTAAATAACTCGAATAGACTATCATTAGCCTGCTGAGTACACAGAAGAGCTATAACTAATGAGTCTCACACTTTTGTAAAGTGAAACTTCTTTTCTTTGAAGGTACCAATTTCTTGAGTCATGATGACACCTACTATATCCTACTAGTAGGTAAACCAACTCGTAACCCAGAACATCAAGTAATGAGCATAATGGTAAAAACTAGTTTTTTATTGGAGTCATCATTACCGGCAGTAACATAAATTTCTTCTAAATGGTTTTTTACCGGACGCGACACTAAAACTCGCTTTCTTTTAGATCGAAGCTTCCATCACTATTTTATTATTTTCTAGAAATATAAACATCAACACATGATGTAATAAGGCAAGATATGAGAATACAGTGTGAGCAACCTATGTATTTACATATTGAGAATTGAAGAGATGCTTTAGAGATTTTAAATGCACTTAACAAGTTGCCTTAATGTAATGCTTAACTTTGAAAAGAAGAATAAAAAAATTGAGAATTCAATCAAATTTCATTTATAAAGCAATCTATAGTTGTAAGTAGTATAAAATTAAGTTAGAAGCCTCTCCTTTATAGAATTTTCTTGGATTTAGAGCCCGAAATAAATTAGATTATACAATTAAGTATAGAGAAAAGACATAAAGACACCATCAAAGTTATCCCGTATTTGCATAAAGACACCTTAACTTTCAAACTGTCCTATCACCCCACAGAACTATTTAATATCTTTGTAAATAGGTTATTTTGACCCATTCCCTAGTCTATGTAGTCGCGTGTGTTGCTCACTCCCTCTGATAAAATTCAACCCGACCCGACCCTATTCTTTGAAGAAAAGTCATTTTCTCCTTTCCTTTTCTTCTCTGTTTGACTTGCGCCTCCACTATGACTATCATCATTCTGCCTGTTGATCCAAACGAAACAACATATTGTTTCTGCAATCAAGTTAGCTATGGTGAAATGGTTTCTTGCGACAATCCTAATTGCAAAATAGAGTGGTTCCACTACGGCTGCGTTGGCCTCAAAGAACAGCCCAAGGGGAAATGGTTTTGCGTGGATTGTGCAGGAACGCAAAAGAAGCGGAAAGGGAAGTGATAGAAATAGAAGAAAATCACCTAGTATACTGATTTTAGACGTTTTAGCGATGGGATAAATTTATGTTGATATTGTGCTACTATATTTTTGTTCTGTGTTGGTTGTTTTCTTGACAATGCTAGTCTATTGTTTTGACTCTTCTGGTAAAACCTTTTCGGAGTTCATTACTCAAATGGTCATTCAACTATTCGAAATTACTTTTTAAAAAAATCAGCTATGGAGTTAGGTGACAACAAGATTTTGAATGTGGGGTTGCTTTTAGTTGCAACTCTTTTGGTAGCAAAGCTCATATCTGCACTAATTATGCCCAGATCTAAGAAGCATTTGCCTCCAGTGATTAAGGCGTGGCCTATTGTTGGTGGGTTGATTCGTTTTCTTAAAGGGCCAGTTGTGATGCTTAGACAAGAGTATCCAAAGCTTGGGAGTGTGTTTACTCTGAATTTGTTGAACAAGAACATCACATTCTTCATTGGTCCAGAAGTTTCTGCACATTTATTCAAAACCCTAGAAACAGATCTTAGCCAATAGTGGTATCTTATTTTCTTGGGAAAGATGATGAAGTCGTCAAACAGAGAGCACCAACATTGATCTTGCTATGGAAAAAACCATGAAATCAAAAAATTAGGGCTACCAACTGCTTTTATGGGTTTAAATTTGGGGAAGATGACATAAATTAATTAAATAATTAATAATAAAGAAATAAAATGACACGTGGCACTTTTAAACTGGTTCATGGCAGTGAAAACACTGCACGACGCGCCTCATGTGCGTGGTAATAACCCAGACGAGGGAATGGGTCAAAATGGCCCATTTACAAAGATATTAAATAGTTCTGTGGGGTGATAGGACACTTTGAAAGTTAAGGTGTCTTTATGCAAATACGTGACAACTTTGATGGTGTCTTTATGTCTTTTATCTTAAGTATAAAATATGAATATAATATAAATAGAAAAAGCAATTTAAGAAATGCTATATGATTTTATTAATTATTTCAAGTTTGAAATTTGAATTAACATGTAGTATCTTTGTGTCACGACCCGAAATCGTATCATGATGGCTTCTACCATAAATCCCCAGTAGGCAAGCCAAAAATCAAGATAACATGTGATAAAAAACTATAAAAACCTAGCATGGATGCAAAAAAATTACAAGGATGGGCCCTAGCATGCATAAGTTAAGTAAATAACTCGAACATACCCCGGTTAGCCTGCTGAGTACACAGAAGAGCTATAACCAATGAGTCTCACACTTTTGTAAAGTGAAACATCTTTTCTTTGAAGGTACCACATCACTTACAAGGTAGTTCGCAAAATCTGCAAACCATGTATCACGATACGATTTCTCGAGTCATGATGACACCTAATATTCCCTACTAGTAGGTAAGCCAACTCGTAACCCAGAACATCAATTAATGAGCATAATGGTAGAAACTAGCGAAAACAACAATCTAAACAAAGGACAACAAGGCGGAATCAAACCAAAATTAAATATATACATACATCCCTCCCAGAACCAGGAAGTCACTAGTACATAGTTGTCTAATAAAGAGTACAAGTCCCAAAAGTGGACCCCAATAAAGTGTGACTCAAAAAAGCAACAAGACTAGCCAAAACAAAATAACGAGACGAGATAAACCCAAAAAGCCAAGTGCTCACACTCGTCTCCGAACCACAACTGCAAAAGACAACATATATGGTCACTGTTGGTAGTTGGTACTAGGATTTGCATCATGAAAAGATGCAGAGTGTAGCATACTTACCAAAACAAGGTGCTCAGTAGGCATCATAGGCTGACTGAGCAAGAAAGGTAAAAACAATTATAAATGATAGAATCAAGACACAAACAAAGGTCAATGCGGGAAAGAAAGAAGGCACACAAGTATAGAAAGTAAATCTAAGTATAGCTTAGCTAAACCTAACTGGACTCCCATAATCCTAGAAGGTACACTATTGCACAAGTTCAAATAAAATCCGAACGGACTCCCATAAGCCTGACAGATACATAGAATAACTAAGTCTACAAGAATAAAATACTCAAACTCAAATCCAAAAGAAGTCAATCGAGCCTCAAACCCACAGTGATAGGATCTGGGCCTCAAACCCAAAGTGGTAGAAGCTGGGCCTTGAACCCAAAATGATAAAATCTGGGCCTCAAACCATAAAATGTCACCCTCCAACTGGAAATAACAACCTCAAACCATAAATAATCACTGCAATCAACCAAATCATAACCTAACTAACAAGAGTGCCAAAGACGTGTCAATGCCAAGGAGAATCTCATGTAGAGACAAGTCACTGTGGGACGTCGCCCACCCAAGGGTATCAACAGAAGGTTCCCAACCTAGAAGAACTCAATCTCCAATAGTCGCGATAACATAAATCTCCAGTAATACCTCGTAATCGCAGTTTTGGAGAGAGAGGGGATAAAAGATCTAATAAGCCACGAATTCGCCTAAACTAAGGATCATACTATCAGACTAAAGTATGCAGTTCCAGTCTACAAGGATCTAGTCTATCTGAAACGATGTCGGAGACAATGCAAAGCAAAAAAAGTTATAGAGTCTAAGGCAATTGACATGGCCCGAGTCTACACTCTGGACGTGGACGACACTCGAGAACCATCGATATTTCCCAAGTGAACCCTTGGTCTGGCTCAACACTCAATTAAAAACTTACTCAACAACATAGGAACTCAGAGGCAAAGATTAACTCAATTTTCTCAAAATAAATAACTCAAATTATTTATAAATATTCAACTAGTCATAAGAAGGCAACTCAAGTCTTGATACATTAACAAGGAAAAGTGAAAAAGACTCCTCAAAATACTACTGTCTATGAAGCCTCTAAAATACTATGGTGGAAGTCGGGACAAGACCCACAACATCCTAACAAAACCATAATCATAGTGTGAAACCCTCCGGAAATCAAGGATGCTCACCAAATCTAGATGGAATGCGATGGGATCAACGAAGAACCGACTGATGATCTTGAATACCTGTATCTGCATCATGAAACGTGCAGGTCAAATAGAGTCATTACATTGAGTGTACGAGCATGTAAGGGGAGTACTGAACATAATGATACATGGTTGAACTAATAGAAAGGGAAACCATACTCACCTCAACTAAACTCAATATGCAAGCAATATTAAAAGATGCAGTATGTGTATATATATATATATGTGTGTGTGTGTGTGTGTGTGTGTGTGTAACACCCCAAAAATTTCTAAGTTAAGCCCAAATCATTCTTGAAATGCGTATAAGGACATACTGAGTGACTCTTAATTTTTTTTAGGTTTTAAGGTAAATTCTTTAGTATGAGAATGATTTTGGATATTAGTTAAGGTCACTAAAAACTCCTAGCACAAAGTTGAGTTGAAAGTTTACTTACCGATTAAGTTTTGACATAAGAATTTACTTGGGTCAACTTCAAACAACCATATCTCTTAGAAGATAAAGAGTTACGTGGCCCATAACCTATCAAATTAAAGGTATTTGAACTTACTTTCCAACTCCACCAATTTCGCGTCAATCTCATTTCTGAGTAAAAAGTTATGACCATTTTAGTAACTGATACAGTGCAGTGACGAATTAGCCAACGGGAAAACATTAAAAAGGGTCTTTTTGTCTTTTTACCTCCAAGAAAATCCTAAACGAATTTATTGACTAATTAAAGACCCAAACCAATCAGATTTACATCTCTTAATCCATCATTCTCTTCTCTCTCAAACCCAAGGGCAAAACCGTAAGGAAAAATCAAAGTAGAAAACTTCATTCAAGATTTTTTCAATCTTTTTCAAAATTCTTTTTCAAGGTATGTTTTTCTCCAAGAATTCCATTCTTTCCAACTAAAATTCCTCCATACAATTATGAATCACTAATGAAAATCATAATTCTTGGCCATAGAGATTTCAAGAAACTAATTCAAGAATCTCAAGAAATGTTTTCTTGATTTTTCTCCTTCAAGCTAGGGTTTAAAGGCTTCTAATCAAGTTCTTCTTCAAGATTCTTGAAGAACCTTATTCTTCCAGGTATGTAAGGCTATCATAGTGTTGGACTAGTTCGTCCTCACGCTCTACATCTACTTTCAAATCAGTAAAAGAGAAATCTAGGATTCTACCCCTAGATTTGAGCATTCTTGAGATAAGTAGATTTTGAGTTCTTGAGTTTATGTTTCTTTTAAAAAATTTATTCCTAAGTATTGAGTTTCCATATTTTTATTGATATCCTTGAGTTTATTTGTTCATGTCTATAATTCAGCATGAACCCTATTTTAAGTTATAAATCTTGAGCAAGTTTTTCAAAGCCAACAATTGAGTTGTAAACTGAGTTTTTGAGGAAGTAAAGATGAGTTTTGAGAAAAAATTTAAAGGATATATCATAAAGACTCAAGAGTTTCTAATGTTACTTTATTCATTTATATAAATATATATATATGTACCTATGTTGATTATTGGACTTGATAGATAAGTTCATAAGTGCATGTTTTCAAGAAGGTTAACACGTCTCATGTTTTGAAAAGTCTTTCAAGTAATGTAAGAAGTACATTCTTTGTAATGGGTGAATTGAGCACAAAGTTATATTAATTATTTTGGGAGTAGTATCGAGCACCGAGTTGGGTTAGAGTCTTTTTTGATTCAGAAGTCCCATAGAACTACGTAGCCAACATAGGATATGATAACATTGATTCTTCATGTGACTCCTCACTGCCTCTAAGAAGGCTAATTAGATGGATCCATAGTTACGATATCATTCTATACCCCCGGAAAGGTATAGGATGGGCCCTTGCAACGTGTGGCGAGACGTTGTATCATTGCTAGGCTCATAGTAATGGTTGTCGATTAGAGAAACTCCCCACAAGTAAAGTATATTATTTTCATGTTGCTTTCATTGTATATTTTATTGTAAAACTTAAATGGTTTTCACTTCATGTCCATGTGTTGATTCAGCTGAGTTGCTTTCAGTCATTTAGTTCAGTTATTTGTTTACTCAGTCATATTACATACTCGTACATTTCAGTACTGATGTCATTTGACCTACATCCTTTTATGGTGCAAATATAGGTGTTCATGATTATCAACATGCGCTTCGTTGAGATCATTCTACACTCCAGTTAGCTTTGGTGAGCCTCTTTGTATTCCCGAGGACTTCACAGTTACTTTCCAGTTAGTAGTTTTAGGTGTCATGGGTCTTGTACCGACATCCTTCCTTAATAGTAGAGGCTTCATAGATAGACAGTTTTGGAGAGTCTTTCAGTTTTCAGATATTTTATTCAAACTTATGTTTCATACTAAGTATATTCAACAAAGTTTTGAAATTCAATAAACTGTTTTTAAACGTTTCTTTCAATTTGATGCTTGTGTATGCTCAAGTTAGTCTTCCGCTTGTAGTCAGCTAGGATGAGGGTTCGCTTGGGGACCAACAATGGTTCTTGAATGCTGGCCACGTTCAGGGTGTAGGCTCGGATCGTGACAATATAAAGCTTTCAGAACAGTTGATAATAACTCAAATGTATATAAAAATACAATAATAAAATCTTTACTCTTATTTTAGGAGATTCTCTAACCGACAACCATCACTATGAGCTATGTGATGATACAACGTCTCTTCTACGCTGCCAGAACTATCCTATACTTTGCCGGAATATAGAAAATCCTCAACTAAGTGTATTCACTAAGCTATGCTTAAAAGTAATAAGGAATCATCTAAAAGGTATGATCCTTTACCCATGTTGGAATACATGATTTATGAGGATTTTGAGTTGTCTGAACTCATCCCCTTATCAATGCTCAATACTACTTTCAATAATATATACCTCATGCTCATATGTTTTAAAACATAACTCTTTCTAAATTTGAGATAATTACTCAAAAGATCCTCTTAAAAGAGGTATTACTCTGAAACTCCTCTGAATTTGTAAACTCATTTAGAAATCGGCGTTTCTCTCTTTTAAATATGTAAAAGTCCGTATGAGTACCTATGGCCCATAGGAAGTGGTCTATAGGTGTGGTTTTAGACTTGGTGAAATTTTGATTGAACTTGGGTTGTACAATTGGGACCTCCAGCCCATAGAAGGTCCTACGAGCCATAGGTGGTGGCCTATGGTTTTTTCTCAAAGATTGGTCTCCAGTAACTCGACCTATGAGTGAACAATGCGGTCTGTAGGAGTTTCTACGGATTGTACATGGGGTTCGTAGGTCGATCCAGTAATTTTTAACTCGGAGTTATTTGGGTCTTTTTCTACCCTTTTAACATCTAAACTATATATGTCGTTTCTAGAACATGTTAAGGTCCTATAAATGATTTCACTCTTCAAATTCTTCCATTTCCTCTCATTTCCTCAAAACCCCCGAAATCCCTAAAGGCCTTCTTCTCCAAATTCTCTCCAAGGATCTCAAGGAAAATTTTAGGGTTTTTTAAGCTTCAAGAACCCTTCTCCAATTCCAAGGCTTAGATTCATCAAGGTATGTGGGAAGTTTATCAATGGATCCCTATTCATCCATTGAGTCCTAAGAAATCCCAATTTCTCTTTTAAATTTCACCCAAATTTTTGGGTTTTGCATGAATTCTCATGGGTTTAATTGTTTATGACTAAATTCACTCTATATGATTTTATTATGCATGATTTGATTTAAATTACATATTTTTAATGATTTTCATATGGATTCATGTTATATGACTACTTTATGATTATGAACTATGATTCGAGACTATGCATGCATCATGAAATTGAGGAAAGTATGAAGCAAGGATACTCTTGGACAAAGTATCATTATGTTTAATGAAAAAGGTTGCTCCAAATTGAAGAATTCTCATCATAAAAGATTATCATGATTTAGATGCTTCAAGATAAGTATCTCTATGAATATGTTTATGGAATCATGATTTTGAAAGGAGTTATTCTATGATCTGAAGTTTATGATTGGATTTGTATTATGAGATTCTTACTTTACAAGTATTATGATTATGATATGATTATGCTTATTTCCATTGGGAGTTTACTTAGCCCCGAGAAGACTTTAAGATAAAAGTTGTCTCGTTAATAGAGGTCGAATCTCTAGTAGAAATCTCCTTATCCCATAACTACGTGCCCCCATAGAATTTTGTCTCACTTCTACATAGATAGTGGATCCACCTAATCTTAAGAGCATGGTACTCTCCTTGGAAAGTAAGACAATATGTTTTCTGTAAAACCTCAGAATCATGAAAAGAAAAGATTTCACTTTTTAGCCACTGGTTATTGTGTTCTACGGATCCATTCTATAGGTTGCAGATACTTCTACAGACCGTAGACTACATCCATAGGAAGTGGATCAAGGTCTGGGAAATTTCAAGTCCTAGTAACTTGATCTACCATTGACCACGATGGGTCGTGGGATGTTCTACGGATCGTAGATGGGTTTCATAGAAGAAATCCATACTTGGTGAAATTTTAGTGTAAAAGTTGATTTTCTAGAGTTTGGGTCTACGGACCGTAGAAAGGTCTCATCGAAGTTGGATGAATTTTAAGGTTTCAGTACTTGGTCTACGGTTGACCAGTACGGTCCGTAGAAAGTTCTACGGGCCATAAATTTGCCTGACAGTTATTTTAAAGAGGTCTTTGGGTCTTTTTCTATGCACCTAATACCTATACTACATCGCTTTAGCATATAAAAGATACTTTATAACTAAATTTACTCCTATAATCTACCCATTCCCTTTCATTTCCCTAAAAATTCCCAAAATCCTCTCAAGTCTTCTCTCTCAAGATCAAGGAAGAAGAAGCTAGGGTTCCCAAATCAAGTCTCCTTTTTCACTATTATTTTGGACTTCAAGATAAAGATATGTAGGGAATTTATCAATGGGTTCCATTCACCCATTGAATACCAAGAATTTCTCCAATTCTCCAATTTAATTTCCATAAATCAGTTAGGTTTTCATTCAGTTCCTCATGGATTCTATTTGTATGGATTCAATTGTTTGATTTTGATGATATCAAGATAGTATCGACTTAATTACATGTTTTTTGATAAATTTCATATGAACTCATGCATGATACAAGATTTTGACTATCAACTACAAAAGGGTATGAATTTATGAAAAAGTTATGAAGCTATGAGGTGACGTTTTCACGAAAGATATGCATGATTTATGAAATTGAATGTCTTATAATCTAGGTTTCTTTAAGATTAGAATCAACTAAATTGTGAAAGGTTTTCTCACATTAAGGGATCATGGTTTGGTGAAATGTTTTTTCTCACATCTATGATTCAATATTTAAGGAGCTATTCTATGATGTTTAAGCTTGGATTAGTAACTTAATTGTGATCTTCCATGTATGATAATATGCTTATATTTATGACTAAATTCGTTGGGATTTTACTTAGCCCCGACAGGATATTGAGATGCAGGCTCTCCAGTTAGTAAAGGTCGGGTCTCCAGTAGCAATCTCATTGTCCCTAACTACGTGCCCCTGTAGATTTGTCTTAAGTGACATAGCTAGTCGATTCACCTAAGCTAGAAGTTAAGGTCCTTGCTTTGACAAGTCAGGACATCTCTTTTTGGTGTGGGAGCAAGACATCAAATTTCATATTATAGCTCATGTGGTCTATGTCAGTTAATAGTAAATATCCTACAAAACGAGCTAAGTTACTTTCAAATATTTTATTAAGCTTTCCTTATGATTTAAAATGCATTGACCATGTTCAAGTTCTATGATGTTTCTTTAAAGGCTTTTACGATGATTAGCTTGGTCATGCATTTCATGCTTTCAATTATGTCCCCTTATTAGCATGATTCATGTTTTTATGCATATCCTTCATACTTAGTACATCCCATGTACTAACACATACTTTTTCCTACATTGTTTCACTAATATAGAGTGTGACGCTTTCTCTCCCTCCACTTGTGGCTAGTTGGTGATAACTTAAGGATTTGAAGACGCAGTGAGTCCTCATACTTTGAGGACCATGTCATCTTTATTAGTTTCATATGTCTTTATGTTTTGGATGTTGCATGTAGTGTACGGGTTACGTCCCGACCACTTCCCTTCAAATACTAGATGGCTTGTCATGACTATGAGGTTTCTGCTCTTAAATGTCAAAAATCTTTTATTCATTGATGAGATTCCTTGATTTTTATCTATTATATTGTGTATATGCATGTCAAGTGGCTTGTGCAGGGCCCCTGGGGGTCTTATACACCATGTCACGTTTAGGGTGTACTTTGGATCGTGACATTTTTGGTAAGGGAAAGATATTAGATTCCGTGTTATTTCTCACATAGTCTATGTTGGTTAATGGTAGACATCCCATAAAAGATTATGGTTTTCTCAAAAAAGTTTATGATTTGCCAAAGATGATGATTTAAGCTCATGTTATGATTTTCAAATGTTGCATTTACCTTGTCTCGTGATTTATGATTTTAGCTTATCAAGGTTTGATATGTTTTACTTGGCCGTGCATCATCATGTATTCAAGACTTAGCATGTTTCATATTTATGTTTATGCATGTTCCCCATATTCAGTACCTTCGAAGTACTTATGCATATATCTCTTGTCTATATATTGTTTCATAATAGGATCCGACGTTCCTCCATCAGGTCGTGGCTAGTGGATTGATCATCGTTTGCTTAGATGGTGGTGAGTCCTCATGGTTCGAGGGCATGATCATACATTATGAGTTTCTTATCTATTTCAGTCTTTTCAGTTTTCATACTTATTTTATGAGCTAGGACTTGTTCTCACTAGAGCCGTCAATATGGGCTAGGCCCGTTGGGCCGGCCTGGCTTAACCCGGGATTTAATAGGGCTGGGCTAAGATTTTTTTAGCCCATTTAAGAAAAGGGCTTTTTAGCCCGGCCTGAATAAGCCTGCTGATTTATGGGGCTTGAGAAATATATGTAGGGCCGGCCCGTGGGCCAAATAAAAATAATTAAAAAAATATAATATAATATTAAAATTTAAAATTAAAGAGATTCCAAACTCAAAATCTATTTAATATTTAACTAATTGAAATCACATATAAATTGCAGATGAAAATGAAGATGTTAAGATAACATTGCCACAAGTTGATTCAGATATGCTTGATGAAGATGATCATGAAGTGTTGGATACTCCATAGATTTCATGATGTGTTAGATACGCCATAAGTTTCATGATTTTTGTAAGGAGTTTATTTTTAACTTTTTTATGATTGAAATATTGTCACATTTTTTGTATTTTAAT
>JAJOOO010030439.1:0-10179 GCA_029582685.1 Solanum piurae
TCGCGGAAGCTAAAGCTATTCTGGAGGCATCCAAGCATTGCAAGAAGTCACAACATAATCAAATAATCATACAGACTGACTCAATGCTTTTGTACAAGGTATTAGAAAGGAAATGGACATGTCCATGGATAATTGAAGAAATGGTGACAGAGATTCAATCATGTCTACAAGATAAGCAAGTTATTTTCCAACATATTCTAAGGGAAGGAAACAAACTAGCAGATCATGTGGCAAACTTTGCTATTGACCGAGGGAGCTGCACAACCACAAATTTTAACAGCATGGAGACAGATGCGAGGAGACTCATAAATAATGACAAATTACAATGCCCATATTTAAGAGTATTATCCTTAATGGGATAGGGGGCAAGGGAAGGATTCAACAGTGCAGAAGCAGTGAAGAGAGCTAAGGCGAAGAGGCGGAGATAGCGGCGAAAAGACAAACAGAAAATAAGGGAAACTGTTTACGAAATCCTATCTTAGAATAGATATATACCCATATCAGGTTTAGGAAAGGGCCTTCTATTTTTATTTTTTTTCCATTTTTTAGTAGTGGGCTTGCCAAGGTTGGACACTAGCTGTTGGGGCGTGTAATTTCTTGTTTTGATTTTGGAAGCTATGAATAAAATATCCAAAACTTAAACCAAAAAAAAAAAAAAAAAAAGTAAGCCCCACGGTTGCTTCGCGTGGGCCATCATTGTGTTTCGACTAATAAAGTATATTAGTGTATCTAATCCTAGAGTCTTGCTCCTTTAGTCGTTCTCGTAAATTTGGTTTTGATTTTAGTTTGTGTTGGTGAAAAGGTGACTTGGAACTTCTAAAGTTTTGTGGAAGTCACTGACTTTTGATTATGATAGTCTTTTAGACTTTATATGTTGTTATTGTAGTAAGTTGGGTTGTTATGTATTGAATAATGACAGGTTTAAAATTTGTGGATTGCTTTCTATATAGAGGAAACTCTATCAAATTTTTAGCAAGAAAATGGTATAGGCTTCCTCGGTAGGCTTAGGCTTACTGAGTGCCGGTCATGGCTTATGTGGATTGGGTCGTGATACAAGTGCAATTACATGTGTTCTTGGGCTTCTTAGCTAATAAAGCCTTGGCCTGCCCATCACGTCGAACTCCTTCCACTTTCTTCACAAAGTCTGTCACCTCATTAAAACTTTTATATGCAGAGGTCATGTGAACAAACAATACTTATAACTCGGGATTCAATCCCTTGACGAACAGACGAATCCTCTCCTCCTCTACAGTCACCAACTGTGTGGCATATCTGGACAAGGCATGAAATTTCACCTCATAAGCAGTTACAGTCATACCACCCTGCTCCAAGGCCATGAACTCATCCTTCTTGCGATCCCTCAAAGTTCGGGGCACATACTTCTCCAGAAACAAAGCATGAAACTGCGTCCACGTGAGTGGAGGCAAGACTGGCGATCTGTATTCCACATAGGCCCTCCACCACTGCTTAGCCTCACCCTGAAGCTATAAGGTCACGGACTCTACTCCATGCTGGTGTACAATGCCTAACTTATGAAGCCTCTCATAGCAATCTAGAATGAACTCATAGGCATCGTCACTTTCAGAACCATAGAACACAGGCGGCTTCAGCTTCAGAAACTTCATCAACATCTCATGCTCAGTACCAGTCATCACAGGACCCAATAGGGGATGGAAAAAGGCATCAGTTCCTAATGCTCCATCCACCTTGGGAACTATAGCAGCAATGGAGCGGTTGACTGGAGGTTGAGCAGCTTGCACTGTGGGAAGAACTGGAGAGCCGACCAACCCCTTCAGAAAAGTCATGATATGCTGAGCTATCACTGGGTCTAAGGGAGGAAGACTTGTAGTCTCAATCTGTGCACCCTTTTCTGGCCCAAATTCCTTTTCCATTGGCTTTTTCATAACGACGGAAACAAGTCGTTACAATTGATGAAATTAATGGACTAAACTCCTGAATGGAACATGATACTGGCACTTACTTTATGCTTCTATTAAGTACAATACAATTCATTTTTCGTTACCCAATAGATTTTGTCTATATATCATCAAAACATATAAATACTTCAATAATTAGTAGACAAATAGATGTCTTTGTCATGACAAATTAAATTACTTGTGATTCGAGTATATATGTATATATTATGGACAAGTCCCTATAGTCAATTAAACATAATACATCGATCTCAAATACGTCAGGAGTTATCTAATTACGGAACACTACTATGTCTATATTCTTGTTTAATTTTATATGCAGATTATGGATGAATGTGTTTAGTCAAGTAAAGGAACTTTCTTCATCATTTCCCTTTCTTACAAAATAAATATAGAAATCCAACTGATCACCTAGCATTAATACCACCATAGTAATGATGTTCCACGTAATAATATACAACAAGTGTTTCAGTATATAGGAAAGGTAGAACTATGAAATCTATTAGTGATTACAATTGTTGACCATTATAATGTAACAAATTTAGGGCCCGTTTGCCATGCAATATGGAATTATGATATGAAATCATGATATGATATTATAATATGAAATCATGAGATGAAATTGAAGTTTTGTTTGGACATGCGATATGAAATTTTTGTGTTGTATATTTTCTCATAAGCATAAGAATCCATAAGTTGTAAAACTATTAAAATAACATCAATTGTTTATTCAATCTTACCAGATAAACAAAAAATTATAAAACTGCATAATAAATTATTTCAAAGTTATTTGTTCTCCACTTAAGTAACTGTTTCATCTAACTTTAATTGATCAAACTTTAATTCAATAAAAAAATTGAACATAAATTGTTGTGTACTAGTCTTTAATATATTCCTCCCACATAGTACGGATAATCTCCTTACGTTGAACTTGCATTTCTCGATCATATGGCCGAAAGACGAATCAACATTGTTACTTTGAGTCTGATCAATGTCATTCACAACTATATTTTCATGTTCATATATAGACCATGGATATTTCATCACTCCTTTGATATTCTCGCAAATAATTATGTAACAATGTACAAGTTATGACAATTTTCACTTGTGTGTCAATATCATAATGGTTCATGCCTTGTTTCAGTTGTGTGCAATTACACATTTTCAGTGCATTAATTTCGTGCTAAAATCAAACATATTGAAAGTAGTGATTATCAAACATACATCACCAATTTTGTTCTTTTTCATATTAATTTGCTTTAAACATTTTCATATGTCTGAAAGAGAAATTTTTTTATTATGAAAACCAATAAAGTGTTACTCCATCCGTTCTTATTTATATTCACCAAATCAATTTCTACTTTATCATTTATATTCACCAAATTTAAAGTAATAATAAATTTTATGTTGGTGAGAATAATAAATTTTAAAAAGTAATGATATGATTATAAATTTTATTTACATATGAAATAAATGGTTAGTAAATATAAATGTGGGGTTGTTTTAACAAAATATAAACTTGTGGGTCAATTTTATAAATAAAAATCACATAGCGTGATATCGCATGCCCAAATGCTGATTCCATATCGTGATATGGTAACGCAATGCCAAATTAATTAGGCTCAATTGCTCAAATCAAATTAATGATTTTTTAAAAGTTTGAACTCAAAATCACTAAATAAAAATGGACTTTTATCGATCGCACGTACTATATTGGTACTGAGGATATCCTTTTATTCCAACATCCCGGTATATAGAAGCTTCCTCTGCCGGCCTTGTTTGATAATTAATTATTTATCATGGAATTAGGTCACAATAAGCCAAACATGAAATATCAAATGAAACACTTAAATAATACATCAAATTAAAGTCATAGAAAGTAACAAGCATGATCTCATCTACCTTTCGTACGAGGAAAATAAGTATATATATATATATATATATACTGGATCTAATTAATCTCATTCTTTATTTATTCAGTGAAGCACTTGATCAGATATTTGCATAGTAACAATTACATGGGTGCAAGCATTGTTATTGCCATAGTATTTATAATTAGTATTGTTTTTTGTTTCTTATCTTGTTTAGTCCGTAGAAGGAACTTACACCGAAAAAATGCTCAATCTCAAAGCAGAACAAGAGATGGGAACATGGTCGTTTTAGCAGGAGCCGCTGCAGGTGTTGCTGTTGCTGGTGCTGTTGTTGCAGCAAACAGCAACACTACTACTGACGATGAGCGTAAGCGTAATGAGGTAAGTATTGACCTTGGAGCTGCTGCTGAAGCAACTGCAAACGATTCACAAGGTTGTTGCTGTGGTGGTGGCGGTTGTGGTGGTGGTGGTGGTGATGGTGGAGGTTGTGGCGGTTGTGGTGGTGGAGATTAAAAGCCTTGTTAACACCTTTTTGTATTTTGGGTTTATTTTCACATATATATATATGATCACTGAGTTTTATCTACTATATCACTTTTATATGTTTAAAAGTATATAAACTTTTTAGTTATTTTAATGTGATATAATATGTATAAAGATTGATGAATTTTAATATGAATAAAGATTGATGAGCAGGCATGTATGTATGTAATTAACATTTAATTTGTTTTTCTTCCTCTTATTCTAGTTCGTTTATATATGATTTACTTTTCCATTGTTTCATTACTTCACCGAGCTGATATTTTGTGTATCCTGAGTGTAAGGTGTACTAATTGTATCACTTTTTTCTTTGAAAATATCTACCACTTATTTTAGATCATAAGTTTAAAAAAGTTTCATTTCTTTCTTAAATTCCGGTGCTGAATCAAACTAACTCATATAAAATAGAACGGAGAGAATATATTTTATCCGATAAGAAAAGGACTCAATTAAAAATATACGTGAAGAATTTAAGTTGTAAACTTGCAATAGACTATATTTATATTTTTACGGATAGTTTGTGCAACACCTATACAAACTAAATTATTTTTGCCCAATATTTACCTTATTATTATTGTATATTTCATTGATCATATAATAGTATTGTATTTTGTATTAATCTAGCTTATCGTTAATATATAGAACTTTCACAAGTTTTTTTGCCATCTGAATTTGCATCATGCTGTTGTAACAGCTTTGACTAATAATATCAACCACACTGCACTGCATGACTTAAGCGTGTTATTGAAAATAGAGAAATTGATGTAAGAATTTTGAGCTCCTAAATAATGACATAGCAACTCTTTTATATCCGCACTTTTTCTCAAAATGAGAAAGAAGTTGAAGTAATTATGGGAAAATCCAACATGAGTAAATATAAACTATTTTCTAGTTAGATTTTGATGTGTATAAACTTCGCAAAGCTTGTTGCAATCTTGCTCCTCGAGACTTGTATAACTGATATTTGTTGGAGCTATAATAACATTTTGATCTGCCATTCAACCATTAATTTATTTCACTTTACTTTCTATCATTAAAGATCACAGATAAAAACATATGAAAATGTCTCTATACTTGCTCTAAATTACTCGCAAAAAATGGGAAAAAAACTCCAATTTTAAAATATCATTTTTCACTTTGAAATTAAAAATTACTTTTTTCAAATTTCACAATGAAACATGACCAAACGCCCACTAACATTCTAGACAATGTTGGTTTCACCAACTCCTCTAGCATAATGAGGACTCATAAAAATTCAACATGCAGCTCAAAGGACTTTATCCATTCTGATCTACCTATATTAGAATGAAAGAAATTCTAAGAAAACCTAATTAATGCGTCAAAAGTATCAATTTTCGGGAAACCACAATATCAGCTAACGAAACAACTTAGGCTCCCAAAATTGAAGAAAGAAAATTCGAAAGTGTTATCTGAGTTAAAAGTGCCAATTTTCATAATCTACAATATTAACTACCAAAACAACTTAATTAGGCTCCAATAATTTAAAGGAACAACTAACCAGAAAAGCAAAACAACAACATGAGAAGAAGACAACAACAACGTGCGTTCTTTAGGAGCTTATTTCCGTCCCTGGGCTTCTTCTTCTCTGCAGGAGATTTCAAAATCGAGCTCAGACTTATTTATGGATGGTAGAAATATCATCTTTGGCCACAAAAGAAAAGAATATATTTTTGTCATAACTTTTCAGCATGGTTTATATCAGAAGAACGAAAGTTATATTTTTTATCATCATCAGAGACAAAATTAAGGAAGGAAGCAATAAACACAAAACAAACAAAAAAATAGAAAATAAGCAATTAGAAAAACAAAGGCCGAATTCAAATTTAATCAGCTTCAATGCGAATACCACATGCAATATACATGTCCAAAAAGAAAATTAACTCTTTACATACATTAAATGTATAAAAAATCCAAACAAGAATACATGTGATTTCTTGTCCAAACAAGAAGGACTACAAGAAAATGACTCTTTAGAGACCAAAGTATAGGGACGAGTTAATAAACTGGTCCTTGAAAGCATACTAATAAGGACAAGATTTTCTTCTGGTGGTTAATTCTAATTAATTACTGAAGGGAAAAGAAATAGTCCCTAAATTAATAGAGATCTGGTCCGAAATCTCTAAATTGAGTGGACAAAAAAGGCCCATTGGACTTTTTTCCTTTAAAAAATAAATCAAAATTGAAAACCCCTCTAATTATAATCCATCCAAAAGAAATGTTCCCTCTCAAAACATTAGAGAGCCTAGCCCTAAATTTCTAGCGGAGAGCCGAGCCCTAAAGTTTCTTATTTGAAACCATGATTCACGATCTTAATGTTCCACTCATGGATGAGATATGTAATCTTATGTTCCATAGGAGTCCTAGATCCAAGTTCGGAAATCCAGACCATTGCATCAACTGTTTCTCAAAATAGAGAAAATCAACGTAATTTCTTCGATTTCACCTCTATACACTTCTTCGTTTGACTATGGTAAGATCCAGTTACATTACAGTGTTTTATTAACTGATTATTTGAGATGGAACATAAATTGGGTTGCGATTCATGGATTTTTTTGTAACAATGTCTGAAGTTCATCTTCAAGGCACACTTTAGTCTTTTTCCAGAGACTTATAGTATAAATTATTTGATTTTTTTTATTCTTATCTATGATATATTTGTGGTTATGATTAGGGTTCTAAGTAGTAGTTTATTGGGATCACCATCTGAGTGGTTAACTATCAGCTGTAGAAGTATTACGAAGTTATAAAATTGATTTAGCAAATTGAAAAGTTGGGTTGGTCAGCTGGAAGATTATAGCATGTATACACTTAAAATGTGATGGCAAAGTGGTCGATAGGTATTCAATCTAGCTTTTAATTCCTGTGTTCGATTCATTTCAGTGGCGTTATTCCATCTCTATTTTGTTCATTGCTGCTTCTGAAGGCGAAGCTGTTACCACAAGAAAATAATAGAATTAGCTATGCATTTATAGTATGAAATTTGTAAAGTTAATTAATGTTTTTACTTGGAATAGATTTCTACAACTAATCATAGGAGTCTTTGTTCCAATTCTACTTAACAACATTATAAAATCCTTATCATTTTCCCACCTTTATGTATGAAATATTAACTTTTCATTGGTTTCCTTATAAATTCTTTGAGTTATGATTCTGTTTTGTGTTTTACTCATTGAATTAAAGTGCTTTGCAATATATTTGAATTGTATTTACGCTAATAGAATTTCATCTTGACCTTTTTTATGGTAGTTTTGACTTGTATATTTGTTAGTTCTAGTAAGTTTTTATGATTTAGCTAACTATTACATTAATTGATTTAAAACTTTTGGTGCACCCAATAATTAGGAAAAAAAGTTTATTTTACTTATCAATATTTGAATGCCCTTATCCAAATTTTGACTACACTACTAATGGCCATCATTGTCCGATAAGAAACTTTGGCTTTATGAGGAGTCAAAATCAAGTATTTGAAAGTTGTTGCTTTTATAGTCGTTTTGCAATCTGCCTGAAAGATGATGTTAAGATTTTTTATAACTTAGGCTAATCTCCAACAAGTAATTCTGAACTGTCATATGGTACATAAATATTGTTATTAAATGTATTACAGCAGCAATTTTACTTGTCAAATATAAATTCTACGAAAAGAACTCTTAATTGGATTAAGACATTCTAAAGATTAAACATGTGTTGTTCTTAAATTTTTGTGTCTTCCATTATGGATGAGGAAGTACATGATAGGAATTAATGCATAGGAGAAGAGTATAATATTGATAATCCTTTGTGATAGATAGATTCTTGATAAGTTGAGTTTGATATTTTGACTAGATTGTGATACGTAGAAAAACTGGTATACTGATGAAAATGAAAATTTATAATGTAAAATCATTTAGAGAAATTTCCAAGTAGCCAAAGCTAGTTCTTTACTGGCTACACAATGCATTTATACCAATAGTGAGGTTCATGGTTTAAGGAGTAAAAGGGTACTAATATATTGGATTACTTCTCATTTGTGACTCACATAAAAATTTCTGGCAATCCATAGATATGTGTATATGGACTTTCACTTGGTAAATCTTGAGGACATGTTGAGATGAAGATTGTTATGTTGTTTGGCAGCAAAATATTTTGGAACTCTGTAATTAAAGATGTATTGTACTTTTGCACCTGATTTGTAGGATAGAGAACTTAAACACACCAAAAAAGTTGCATTTTTAATTTATATATAGCATGTGAACCAACTGTTATAATTGAAAATTTTAGAGAAGGCAGAGGTAGGGTGCGCGTGTGCAAGGTTTATAAGGAAGATCAGAACCATACTTAGTGCATTTACCATTGCCTTACAGTATGTACTCTAGCCTTTTATGTTATCTAGAATAGGGGAAGAGCTAGAACCACAAGCGATTACAGAGCTGGAAGAGACAGAAGATCGACAGGTTAGGAAGTAAGCATTTAATAATTGCATTGCCTTTTAATGAGATAAACTTAAATACCCTGTAAGTTGTTGTCTTAGATAATGAATTATTTTTACATGTTGATCATAATAACTGTAAATTAAACAAAGCTCTTTAGTATAGATAGTACGAATTATTGAGGAGAAAAGATATAGCTTGAGAATCCTTGGATGTTATACTAGTAGTATGTTCTGTCCCATTGCGTTCTACAACATTCCTAAATGTTTTGAGGCAAATACCTCATGCACAGTGAGTTATTTTTTAACCTTTTCCCATATTGATTTATTTTAATGTATTGAGCTAATTATTGAGTAACTTGAAACAACTACAAACTACTATTTTGTCTTTTAAATATGAGCATATAGAAGTAAATATTTGTTGAACGTTTAGCAGGTACCATATTCACATCCAGCTAGTTGGTCCAGATCCATTACTTAGTTATCAATGTTTCATATGTCTGCCTCTGATCAAATACAAGATATATGTAGTAGATAAGTCCTGTATCATCCATGAGGTATCTCTCAACACATCCAAAAATGCATTGTAGCCCATTCATCTTGCCAAGCTGTTTTTGATGAAAACATTCAAGGAAATAGGTATTTTCTAATATTCTTTCTTAACTTCGTTGTTTATTTTACTAACTCGTTATTTTTCAAATCACTAGTACTGTTGAACTTCTGAAAGTACTCATATTGTATCTATAGCAAGGTATAGATGTTGTGATATTGAAAACAACCTCTCTATCTCATGCAAGCCTTTTCACACTTCACTTGTCGGATCACAGTGGGCATGTTGATGTTATTTGTTCTAGATCTCGTCATATTTTTTCAGTTATGTTCTTGTGTGTGCTTGTTCTTAAATTATTTACGTATTTTATGAAAAAGTATCACATGCATATGGTGACCATTGCAGGTGCATTATATGACTGGGCTGCATCAATATATTAATGGTCTTGCAAACATGTTAAGTGTAAAAGCATGCTCTAGGGATTCACACTCTGTTTGAACTTTGCCAATTACTAAATATTACACTAGGGAAATATGACAATTTGCCCCACTCCTAAAAGGTTGGAATATTTGTGAAGATCAATTTTTCTCTATATGTTCGACACAAACTGGACCTAGGATTGCTCAAAAGACTACTGGACCTGGCACTATTAGACATGGGAATTGCAGGTGCTTGAACTCAAAGAGCTTAGCAGTTGAATAATCAAACAAGACATCTATATTAATATTATTTGATAAAGGATGTTAGTTTTCTTTTTTTTCCAGTGAAGTATTTGTGTAAATAATGATATGACGACTCATGTACTATGGTGTATATTTATATATATGAAAGCAGATTATGATAGTTCTATATCAATGC
>JAJOOO010030440.1:0-20911 GCA_029582685.1 Solanum piurae
ATGGCATGAGTACGATAGATAGAGGTGAAGTGCTTTAATAGGCCTTTTGGAAATGATATAAATATATATTATAATAATTTGGAGGCAAAACATTGATGATGATTTATGAAGTGGGGAAGGGTTGAGTTAGGTGTTGTAACGTAATTACTACAATTAATTGGAGACAACCAGATTTGTGCTAGTTTTAAATTCTTTTTTTGCCATATTATATTGTACTTTTCTTTGCTTATATATATATAAATTCTTCTTTCGTAACATGTCGTGCATCTCAATTAATTTTATAGAATATCTTCTATCTTTTAACGATCAAGTACATGATGATTTTGTCCACTAAAACTCAAACAAATGAGAAAAAAAATTATGTAACATCTTTTGTCTTCACTAAAATTTAAACAAAAGATCTTATTATTTCCAATTTATTTTATTGATAGCTGGACAACGTACATGGTTCAGTTAGGTGCTTGAATTTTTAAAAATAAAAAATTCTATAGGAGGTAAGAAAAAAGAGGAAAATTGGAAAGGGATTACATGATAGAGAATCGATTCTTCGCGTAATCAACCAACTGAACTACTAAAATTTCCTGCCTGAATTTCTATTATATATGGCTTTTAAAAAAAAATTAAAATTAAAATGGTATATGTATCAATCTAATGTGTTTGATATTAATATTTTGTATACATAAACTTTATGTTAATTGTTCTAGGGTTTGATGAACGAAGGAGCTAGAGTGATCGGCGTCGCCGGAGTTCCGCCTTTCGGGTGCTTACCGATAGTCATCACGATAGATTCCGGTGATGCACTTCAACCCCGTCGATGTATCGAATCGTACTCCTCCGTTGCAAGAGAGTACAACTCACTTCTTCAACATTTATTAAAGACTATGGAAATTCATGGCACAAAATTATTCTACGTCGATATCTATGATCCAATAAATGTCATGATACAAAATCCAATTAAATATGGTGAGCAACCCAAATAATTAGTTTTCCACTTTTGGATTTTACTTGGATACGCCTTAGGGTGGGCTTGGTATATGTTTTATTTTTCAATCTTTATTGGTCAAAATTTTCTGAAAATCAGGTCTTTTAAATTCGAAAAATAATTTTCTAACAAAAATAGATAAAATAAGTATTGTAAATAGCATTTCATACTAATTGTCTCGTCACCCCCCCCCCCAATATTCCATTTGCCTCCCCCCTCGCCCTCACCCCTCCACCTCCGCCCCCACTCCTAACCCTCACTTCTTATATATAAATATTTTTGAAATAATTTTTGTATGTTTACTTAGTCAATAACATTTTAGCAAATGAATGTAAGAAAATCGTTTTATTTTAGGAAAATATTTTTTAGGAAATTTTCTTCATATCAAATACATTTTTAAAATACAAAGAAAGTCTATCATGTAATTTAACTTGTTATAGCAAGTTATCGACTTTAACTTTTTTTAGTTATTAATTCTACTTATCGTAAATAATATTTTATAATTTAATCTGATGATGTAAAAATACTTAATATTTTGTAGGATTTAGTGAAGTTACTATGGGATGTTGTGGAAGTGGACTTATTGAAACATCAATTCTTTGCAATCCAAATTCAATTGTATGCAACAATCCTTCAAATCATATGTTTTGGGATGCAGTCCACCCAAGTCAAGTTACTTATTACACTGTTTTCCAAGCAATACGTCCTTCTATTGATTTTGCCATCAACCAATTATAAACATCGGGTGAATCAAGAACTAGAATTCAGAAAAAAGAAAAAAAATAGTGATCGATTTTTTTTCTAGGTTTTGATGATGTATTATGGTGGATGTATTTGGTGGTGGAGTCCAAAATTTAAATTAAGGGATTTATGTTTAAAGATACTCCCTTCGTTTATTTATTTTTTTATTTTGTACGGTGCTTAAGAAATCATAAATAAGAAAATAATTTTACTAACTCATCTCTTAAAAAACTTCTTGGGAATTTTATAAACATATGTGAACACTTTGAAAAAGAATTAATTGCAAGAGTAATATAGAAAAAAGTTAATTAATGCTTTCTTGATCTAGTAAGATGGACAACTAATATGGAATAACTATTTTTAGTATAATGATCAACTAATATGGAACATAGGAAGTAATAATTAAATAAAGGCGATTCAACAACTTATATATAGTTAAAATAATTATTCTTTAACATATGCAATTATATATAGAGAGCCTTTCCCTTTTTGCGATTTACATAATATGAATTTAAATTAATTACACTTTAATACATACCTCACCCAAAAAAGAAAAGAAAAGAGAGAGATTGTATTCAACTTGCACAACAATATATGAAGGATTTGCTCACAAAACCAAAGAGTAGGCATTAACATATTCAACGTGCAACACAATAAGTATAAAATATTTTTTCAATTGATAATATAACTTTCATGTAATTTTTTTCTTGAAACATTGTTATTCTTAGATTCGTTTATCAATTTTAACTTTAAATTATTATTATCAAAATAAACATTACTTTATAAGGAATATACCAACTTGCTCGCCTCTCTCTTTATTTTTGTGTATTTGATAACAAAAATATGTGATAGGAAACGTAATTCTTAATTAATGATAAGATACGAAATATTTTAGAAGTATAAGTAATAATAATATATATGACAGTGAAGTATGCCTAATTATATGATTTTTTTCCTTTATTTATTAAAATTAATATAAATTTTTATTCCTTTTGTTTTTTCTCTATAGATTTTGAATATGTTAACATTGGCTGCTGTGGAACTGGCTTATTGGAATTCGCATTGACTTTTTTGCATCATGATGAGACATGTGATGATATAAAGTTGGAGGGAAATGATTTCGGCAAGTTCAATGATATAAAATCGAAGGGATCGATATAGTTCCGGCTAGTGATATGATATAAAGTCGAAGGAAAATGGTTCCGGCTAGTAATATAATATAAAGCTGAAGGAAAATAGTTCCGGCTAGTGATAATGGTGTTGAAGGAAATGATTCCGACAAGAGTTTGACTATTGTGATTTGATGCATTTGATACTTCAGACTAATCTACTTGATAATTGTGGCTGATCTATTTAATACTTGTTATTGACAAATTTGATATTGGTTGTTGGTTGTTGAATTGTAATTGTCAGACTATGACTGTTAAGCTTTGTGAACCGTGTATTGTATATACTGTTAGATTATGCTGATTTTTGTGCAGGTTGTAGTTTGAGGAGGTTTGATTGGAATAAAAGGAGTACTCGTTTTCTATCTTCTATAGCTAAGTCTTGTCGAAGGACTTTGAGAAATAACTATTTGTCATCCTGACGGGCCCTCTTCTTCCTTTATGTTTATGCTTTGTTCTATTTGAGAAACAAAGACTTTGAGACTTGTACTTATCTTTCAATTATGTATTACTCTCTCTGTCCCAATTTATGTGACACATTTCGGATTTCGAGATTCAAACAAGTCTATCTTTGACCATAAATTTTTCATATATCTTTTAAATATTTTGAATTATCAATTATTGAGACTTATAGTACATTTAATGTAGTTTACAAATATATAAATTTCGTTTTAAAAAATTTGAAGATTTCATGAGCAAATTCTCGGTCAAACTTAAACTGTTTGACTCTCAAAAAATGAAATGTGTCACATAAATTGGGACAGAGGGAGTAATAGATTAGTGACTTGTACATGTGACAATCAGGTTGTGGGGTTATATTAGAATAATTAAGTTTTCCGCACTTCACTAAATTCTTAAAATTTCTTGCCTGCATGCACTTTCTTTCTTAGGAAGTTGTTATTGTTAACCGCATGATTTTTGCAAATAATCACTATAATAAATTTAATTATGCTCCATAGCTATATTTTGCTTATTTACGGGTTATAGTTATAGTTTAAGTTGTCTCGTTTGTATAATTCGTTGGTGAGTTTATATAATTTGCGGGTACGTTTGTATAATTGAGCTGTTTTTATATAAACTCGAAATAACTAATTTTTACAAAAATAAACATCTGAACTTTAAACAATTTATACAAATTATATTATACAAAAGTTATACAAATTATATTATACAAACGTGCGAATGATACAAACTTGAAACTCCAGCACATGTAATTATCACTGAATTTTGATCGCGAGTGGTAATTAACTAAAATTGTAGCTATGATGACTAAATAACTAATGTATATTTATTTAACCATATAATTCCCTCTTTTTAAATTATTGAGTTCATGTGAATTCGTAACAAAGTTATTATATATGTCTTGTTCATAACAAGGCAAAAACTTATTTGTTAGAATTTTATTTATATTTTTATTTGAAGTTCATTCTTGGAGTACTTTCATGAGTTGCAAAATTATTAGGATTAGTAATTAACTTTAATAATTACTAAATTTTTCTAATAATTTTTTTCAATTGACAATATAGCTAATCTAATTCATTTAATTTTTTAAGACATTGTTAATCTTAGGTAGTTTATCAATTTCAACTTCAAAAACCCTTTTTTGTTGTTGTGACAATTGATATAATAATATCATTATTTTATAAATAATATACGCACTTGATAAGAAATTGAATCTTTTTATCCGATTTAGTATATCGATTGAAGGATTAATTATCTTCTAACTAATCATATAATTTCTCTTACCATTTTTTTATTTTTCAAAATATATCTAAATCATTAATATCAGAATGACTATGGTCTGTAATCCACCTCTCCACCTATATATATAACACCTTATGATGTCCACAAATTCATTATCCATATCTAATCAAAGTGCATTTTTCATATTCTTATATTTTTCTTTTACATCTATGTGTGCTAATATTCTTCATATTGAAAGCTAATGCTCAAAAACATAATAGTTTAGTTTCTATCATTCTTGTTTTTGGAGACTCAACAGCTGATCCTGGAAACAATAATCACATATTAACTCCTATTAAGAGTAATTTTAAACCCTATGGAAGAGAATTTCCTAACCATGTTTCAACAGGAAGGTTTACTAATGGCAAGCTTATTTATGATTTCATTGGTAATTTTTCTACAAATACTTTTATCAGTTAGTTTGAAATGACACATAATAATGTTGCAAAGGGATTTGACTGAATTCATTAATTTCATTTCGAGCTATGTATATGCAAAAATATGTTTGAAATGCATTATTATAGATATATTTAAGAAAAAGTGTGTTTTATCTAATAACTTAAACTTCTAGACAAGATGGTCACGTAGTTCGAGGCAGATTCAGAGTTTATGCTCTGGGAGGTTGTTTCGTATGCCTGACAAGCGTATATAAGTTTGGGATAAAACTTTAGCTAAATAAAGTGGAGGGTATTTGTATAAACAATCAACTTCTTCTTAGATTACTCAATGTATATTATTATTTTTATAGAACAAACTAAACGGTCAATAAAAAATAATACTAGGATAATCTTAGCATAACTAATTTCAGTATATAATTACTCCTATCATAATTTGTCTTCAAACTAAAATAACCCCCATGCGTTCAACTTTTAGATTCTTAATAATTAATTTATTTTAATTCTTAAACTATGGGTGAACTAAGACCTAAAATATATTGGTGATTTTAATGCAGCTAAGCATGTTGGTGTCAAAGAATATGTGCCTCCATATTTAGATCAAAGTTTAAGTATTGAAGAACTCAAGGCTGGAGTTAGTTTTGCATCTGCTGGAACTGGAATTGACCCCTCACAGCACAACTCTCTGTATGCTACCCCCCTCCCCAACCCTTGAATTGTGTCCTAGATATGAATATAATGTATATATTACATTTGTCCTATAGTATAATATTATCTTCTTTGAACTAAGTTCGTATTTCCACTTAAAACCTGAATATCATTAAGAATATCCAATATCTTATAAGTATATTACATTTGTCCAAAACTTACATAGTTACATATATATTGGGATAAAACAATTCAAAAATATTTTTAATATGGTGTAATATTATCTTCGTCTTTGAATTAAGAGTATCCAACAGTACCTTATAGTATCCAACAGTACCTTATAGTATCATTGACTAATGAGTAATTTCTGAACAAAAAACCTTAATGATACCAATACAATATATACATACTGATTTAGTATCAGTTAAACAAAATTATCAGGCTTAATGATATCAATACAGTATATGATACTGATTTCAGTTAAGCAAAAATTATAATCCTTAATGATGGGAGGGGGGGGGGGGTTATGGGCTGTAATTATTTATGAGATAATTGGTATTTTTTGAATTACTTTAGGTTTAGATATGAACTTATAATTATTTGGGGTTTTATGATCCATTTATGTAATTTTTCCTTTTTTTTTCAAGATTTGTTTTATATTATAAATTTGTATTCTCAACCATGGTTACCCCACAACCCCTTTTTTTGTGGGAATTTCAGAATGTGATCTCATTAACAAAGCAAGTAGAATACTTCAAGGAGTATCAAGAGAAAATGGAGGCAGCTATTGGGAAAGAGCAAACAAAAAAATTGATAAAAGAAGCATTGTTCATTATTAGTATAGGCTCAAATGACTTTATTGCAAATTACAAGTTATATCCATTTCGTAGTCAAAACTACACAGTCTCAACCTACAATGACTTCTTGTTACAACATGTCCACAACTTCCTAAAGGTTTGTCTAACTAACTTAAGTGGTATACGCTGACAATATAAAATTTCATATTATATACTCAGTTTAATTAATTAATTAAATGGCTATAGTAAGAAGTCATAAAAAAATATTATGAGTTGGGTTTAAATAGAAAAGTTATGATAATGAATGGAATGATCCCTTACTGGATCAGGACGATATCCCACGACTCTTTTATATGATCGGGATGATTCTTAGTTATTCTCTTTCTAAATTAGCTTTTATGTGTGAGTTAAGCTGATCAAGATCGAATCTGATCTGACATGGTTTTATACTATAGTCAAGCCCAGGAAATCGGATAGTTGCGGGGGTGTGGAAATACCCCGATCTATAAATATGCACGCACTGGACCGGACAATGAAAATCCAGATAAAGAATGTCTGGATTCAGGCGTAAAGGGGGTTGGCCGTGATGAATGGAATATCCCATATGGGATCTGATGATTCTTGGGCTACTTCTAAAGCTTAAACAATATTTCTCCCTTTAAGCTATTTTTTAATGTGTGAATTAGGTACAACATAAAAAAAAAAAAAAAAAAGGTACAACATCGAATTTGACAGATGTTCAAGGATTCGTATATTATAAATCTAGTTGAAATTCTTTGTTGGTGATTTACCTATAAAATATTGAGGAAAATTTTGATTCCACCACTTTCATAAGACTTATTTATCTTCAATTAATGATGGTGGAAAAGCACCATTATTAGTAAGTAGTGTGGTAAAATAAATAGTTATAGGTAGTCTAGCTCGATCCAAGTAATAATGTCCAAATGTCTTTTTTGGTTGGACCAATTCAACTACTAATAACCTACAAGTCTTTATTTTTTAATCTAACTTTAATTAATTATTTGAACTTAATTTTATGCAGGAATTATTAGATCAAGGAGCTAGGAAAATTGCAATGGCAGGTCTACCACCATTGGGTTGTTTACCAAGTGTCATCATATTTAACTCAAATGATGCATTTTCAAAGAGAGATTGCATTGATTCCTTTTCTTCCATTGCTAGAGACTACAATCCCAAGCTCCAAAACAAGTTAAGTGACATGCAAAATAGCTTTGCAAATTTGGGTTCTAGAATTGCTTATTTAGAAGCCTATAAACCTACTATGGACATAATTCAAGAGAATAAATTATATGGTGAGTAATTGTGATTCATATTTTATATTTTCAAAAAGTTTGATATGACCGTAATAAATATTTATGCAATCAGATTACTTAAAAAAAAAGACAGTAGATAAAATGATAATGATGACCCCTTAGATTATTCTCAAAATGATAGTAATGATCAGTTAGGTTAGTTCAAAATGATCCCTTAAATATACTATTTTAATAACAATTTTGTCCTTTAAGTTTGGTCAAAAATAAGTATTTTCTATTTTTGTCAAATATTTAAGAGAAAATACATTAAAAAAAAACCCCTGAATTTGACAGCACAACTTACTTTAGCAATTAAACTAGACGGGTGTTTAACTACCGCTTTATACATAATGGAAACTTTGACAAGAAAACATGAGCTCACATGTTAGAAGTGTAACCATTTTCTCTAACTACAGTTGTCGCGGGCTAAAGTCTCTATTAAAATTTCTATTTTTGTTAGAAAAATCATTATTATTGTCAATTAATACTTTGGAGTTTGTTAGAGCGGTTCTTCATGTCAAAATTCGGGTTATCTCGGCATACATATTTAACAGAGAAAAATGTTCACTTTTGACAAAATTAAAGGATGTCTAAGGTTGATTAAGAACATTTAGTGACCATTGTGAACTTACCCAAAACATAAGGGACAATTTTTAAAAAAAATATTCTTAATGATGATCAATATCTATGTGAACTCCTTAAAAAATAAAAAAAATAATATATAAATATAAGTGGATTTGCATGTATCTGAGATACATGAAAAATCTTGATCGCCTCCCTCTCCTCTCTCTTATACCTCTCGCCACTCTCCTATGTATATGGTATCTCATATACATATGAATCACACCAGATACATATATATACATGCATTTAGTGTAATTCGCATGTATCTGGGATACAAAATTAATCTCACTTGCCTCCCTCTCCAACTCGCTCGCCTCTCTCCCTATTTCCGTGTATCTGGTAACAAAAATATATGATTAGGAAACTCTTAATTAGTGGTAAAATACGTAATATTTTAGAAGTATAAGTAATAATAGTATATATGACAATGAAGTATAACTAATTATATAATTTTTTTCCTTTATTTATTAAAACTAATATACATTTTTATTTTTTCTTTATAGGTTTTGAATTTGTTAACGTTGGCTGCTGTGGAACTGGCTTAATTGAATTTGGACTTACATGCAACCACATGTCAAATATTTGCCCAAATGCATCAAAGTATTATTGGTGGGATTCAGTCCATCCAACTGAGAAGGCATATAATCTTAATTCTAAAGCACTTTTTCCAACTATTGATTCCATCATCAAGAAATAATAATAATAATAATACTTTGTATAAAAAATATTTTAATAATTTTGGTGCGATAAAATAAAAATTAAATGATCATCTATGAAATCAAGTCAGTTATCGATCACGTGTTATATGAAAATTCAAATATGCATGATGCCATGATAGGACTACTTTACTACAATATATGAAAAGTTCTCAGGTTAGCATAATCGCGATAATTTTCATGTCTCACACTTATAGCATGATCACAATGCACATTTTCCTCCGCGATTGCACAAATATGTACAAATATTTGCGTTCGTCAAATTGGCTCATTTTGAAACATGAAAAATTCAAAATGAGAAATTGAATTATTACACGTATAACAATAACAACATACTCAATGAGATTGAATTATATATTATACTTAGTTTGATAAATATGATTGTGTGGGTGTATGAATGTATATGTGTCAAATTAAGGTTCATAGAAAGTTGACTAAAAGCTCCTATACAAAAAATTAGAACGCACGTTATTAGGTTACACTTATTTTTTTTCTATTTATGAACCATATAAATAGCCGTTTGGTGATCAAAAAGAGTATAAATTATGAGACAAGTTAATAATAATTGTATTGACACTTACACCAAACTCTAAGAAATTAATTAATTAGGGATAGTGGTTGAGAAAACTTTAAACAACATTATTGGAAGTGTTTGGTCCATCAAACAATTACAAGAACAAAAGCAACACTGATCATTGCAACAAAAATAATTTTTAGCGATAATAAATTCATATTAATAAAAAATGTTAAAGTCTGTATCAACATTAATTAATTGTCATTGGTTTCAGTGTCGATATAGACTTTAGGAACATTTGCAAAGAATGATAGTTACCTCTAAAGAAATATATATATTTAGCGGCTATTAAGTTATTGTTGTTAATTGGTTGCCTCTAAAATCATTTTTATAATTAAATCCATTTGATTAGTTAATTAAATTCTCAATTAACTAGTGATGCTATATATATATAACTCCTTGTTATAATAAAGTCACTAAAAGCCATAAGATTGAAGCTTTAAACTTTCCAAAATTTTCTTGATCAAATCACTAATTATTAATATGATCCTTTTATATTCTTTTATTATTCTTATGTTAATTTTCTTCATGTTGGAAGCTCCAATATTAATTCAAGCTCAATCTAAGAAGAATAGTTTAGTTTCTGCCATTTTTATTTTTGGAGATTCAACAGCTGATCCTGGAAATAATAATTATATATCAACTCCTTTCAAGAGTAATTTCTCACCTTATGGAAAAGATTTTCTAAACCATGTTCCAACTGGAAGGTTTACTAATGGAATGCTTGCTAATGATTTCATTGGTAATTAATTCTTTTTTATTCTTTTCTACCACAGAAAATAATCTCTATCATCCTCAGATCTCACTTGCGAAATTATACTGAATATGTTGTTGTTGTAGTTGATAGACACTAACCAATGTAAAATACTATATATGTACATTTTAAATTCAGAATCTAGAGTCGGTGGATTCAGAAAAAGTGTCATCTAATTATATGTATAGATCATGAGGCAAAACATATTTTATGTATACATACTATACATAGAAGCCCTTGACACTTTGTTTCATCTTAATGAAAATCTTGATTCTGCCACTAAATTAAACCGAAAGCAATGAGTTCAATGTAGAACCTAACTATATATAAAACTCGCCTTATATCTGCCTCTCTCTCTATATATATAGATGCAGCTACATTGTGCTTGAAATTTGTGTTTGATTAATGCAGCTAGGTATGTTGGTGTTAAAGAATATGTGCCTCCATATTTGGATCAAAGTTTGAGTATTGAAGAGCTCAAGACTGGAGTTAGTTTTGCATCTGCTGGAACTGGATTTGATCCCCTTACACCAAAAATCAGTGTATTTTATCTAATACTCATCTGTTTTTTTGTTTCTCACTTGGTGTTTGGTACCCACATTGGAGTTTGACTAAATTCAGATTCACGCCGGGAAGTCCCATATTGGGGGTAAAGCGCTCCCTAATAAAGGTGACTCCATACCCAAGGGGACTCGAACCCGAGACCTCTTGGGTTTCCCACCCGGTGTTTGGTACCCACATTGGAGTCCGAGTGAATTCGGATTTACGCCGGAAAGTCCCACATTGGGGTAAAGCGCTCCTAGTAAAGGCGACTCCATACCCAAGGGGACACGAACCCGAGACCTCTTGGGTTTCCCACCTGGTGTTTGGTACCCACATTGGAGTTTGACTAGATTCAGATTTACGCCGGGAAGTTCCACATTGGGGGTTATGCGCTCCCTAATAAAGGCAACTCGAACCCAAGACCTCTTGGGTTTCCCACCCGGTGTTTGGTACCCACATTACAGTTTGACTAAATCCGGATTTACGCCGGGAAGTCCCACATTGGGGTAAAATGCTCTCTAACAAAGGCGACTCCGTACCCAAGGAGACTCAAACCCGAGACTTCTTGGTTAATTAAGGATGAAGGACTACTTACTACTCCACCACCTAATACTCATCTGATTCTCATTAATCCTCTACTCTTTCATCATTTCTCTTTATGGGATGGAAATATAGTGAGATTCGAACCCTCACCATAAATTTTGAGGATGTGTAGAAAATATTTTTTTTTCATGTTCCGTTGGTCAATTTTTTTGAAAAACATCGTCTCTAGGGAAAATATTAAAGAAGTTAAAAAAACAAATTCCACAACTGACATTGCATATTGATTGTGTCATTCCTCACTCACTGACACACCATCAAATCCCACAACCCCTACCTTCATCCCCTACATTACATAGTATTTATCTAGATTATATAATTTTTTTACAATTTTTTCTTTTTTGTGGAAATATATACAGATTGTGATCTCATTATCAAAGCAAATAGAATATTTCAAGGAGTATCAAGAGAAAATGGAGGCAACTATTGGGAAAGAGCAAACACAAAATTTGATAAAAGAATCATTGTTCATTATTAGTGCAGGCACAAATGACTTCGTTGTCAATTACAACACACTTCCAATTCGTAGTAAAAACTACACACTCTCAGCCTACACTAACTTCTTGTTACAACATGTTCAACTCTTCCTCCAGGTTGGTTACCAACTTCAAGAATTTTTCTCTTATGAATACGGAAAAAGATTAAGTTATATATACTGATAATATAATTTTAAAGTATTTTATACGATTGGTGTGATTTGATTGTTGATAGTAAGTTCTTATGTTGTCTTTCAGGTTATCATATCAGACTTGATGTAAGAAGTTGTCTAATATTATTATTGGAGGTCAATCTTACTTGTTAGTATAAAAAAGAGAAATTAATTTGCTCCTAATTACGAGAATTTTATTTGCTTGATTAAGAAACGTAGCAGCATTTGATTTTAAAACGTTGTGCAATATATTGTCGTTGTGTACATAATAATAGTAAAATATATTGTATTTGCGTGCATAAATAGGTGTATCATATGTATATAATATCTCTATAACGGAATACATTGTATTCACGCATGTAACAATTGTGAAATACATTATATCACGTGATTAATTAATAAGTGTATCCGCACATATACAATATCTCTGTCTAAGTGTGTGTATATATCCACATGAATAATTAGTGTATCTGCTATAAAATCTCAAACTATCGTTATATTTGTGATTTTTTTAAACTACCACTATTTCAAATAAATACAAGGTCTTAGTTTGTTGTGTTACACAATTCATTACTTAATTTATTTCAATTTATGTCACACGCTTTTTTTTAGCATGTCTGAAAAATAATATCACATTTCTACATTTATAAATAATTAACGATAAAAAAATATCTTATTTTATCCTTAATGAGATGATTTATATCCACACAAAACAAGACTTATTTCAGAGTATAAATTTCAAAAAGTCTTTTATGTTAGAGAATTATATTTTTATTAATTTGTTCCACAAAGAATGTCAATGATTTTTCTTTTCTTTGGCTTAATTTTGTGTAGAAATTGGTGGATCAAGGGGCTAGGAGAATTGGCATGGTAGGTCTACCACCAATGGGTTGTTTACCAATTGTCATCACCCTTCACTCTGATGATGCATTTTCAAAGAGAAATTGCGTTGAATTCTACTCTTCCATTGCTAGAGACTACAATTCCAAGCTCCAAAACAAGTTAAATGACATGCAAATTAAGTTTGCAAATTTGGGTTCAAGATTTGCTTATTTAGATATCTATGGACCATTGATGGACATGATTGTAGGCCACAAATATGGTGAGTACATTCTAATTATGTGTGGAATACGAGAAGAGTCGGATCATAGACTGATTTTCTGTAGGTAGTCTTACCCTTAACACCTTATGAACCCGTGACTTTCTGATCAAGCGATAATAACTTAACTTACCAGTGTGTGGTGATTCCTTTTGAATAATTCTAATTTTGATATGGAAACTTAAAAACTTATTTTCACAAATCTAATAATGAATACATAACAACTAACATGTGTGTGTTCATTCATGCATTATAATCACTAAATCAGTATTAATTAATACACAATCTTATTTTAGTTTTATCATTAATAATTTGTAGTAAGTTAATATAATTTGATTTTAACGCTTTGTCCATTACAATATAAATATTTTTAATTACAACAATAATATATATACTCGGTATAATTTCATAAGTGAGGTATGAAGTGATAGACTGTGCCTATCTTGGGAAAGACTGTTTTCGATAGACCCTCAGCTCTATAAATACTTTTAATTTTTAAATTTTTTTTTTATGATAGATTTTGAAAAGGTTAACTATGGCTGCTGTGGAACTGGCTTATTGGAAGGTGCATTTTTGTGCAACCCAAGTTCATATGTGTGCAAAAATGCATCAAAGTATGTTTTTTGGGATTCAATTCATCCAACTGAGAAGACATATTATCTTATATCTCAAACATTTCAGCCAACTATTGATTCCATCACCAAATAGTTTTAAGTTATATGTAATATCAGTATAGGAGAAACTTTTATATTATGAGGTTATTTTTAATTGTTGTAGCATGTTATTTATCTTGTTTTTAAGCTTAATAAAGAAGTTTCGCATTAAAAATAAGGTTTATTTGTATTTTTTTAGGAAAAACTACAGAAATTTCATACATTAGGGGTTAATTAATTACATCTTCTTCCAAAAGTTTCCTCAATTACAAGAATTTTGAAATTTTCATTGCTCTCGGCTACATTCCTTGGTTGTTCGATACATTGCAAATGATATATTATTTAATGGGAGAGATGTATCTGAGAGGGTATAGGAATGTACCCGAGAGGGTATACGAGTATAGGAATGTATCCAAGAGGGGATTTTTGTAATTTTTTTTAAATGGTAAGAATTTTAGAGATTATGATATCTTAAGTTATGTATTTAAGTAATTTTTTAGGCCAAACCCATCGATGATCCCCTAAAGTTGGCTCCAAGTGTCACTTAGACACCTCAACTAGGCGATGTTCATTTTAGACACCTCATGTAGGGTCCTATTGTGTCATTTTGACACTTTTTGCTGACATGTCAAAGTGAGTGTGATACACTCAACAATAGCGCGTGAAAGGTTAATTTAGCCATTTTTTATTTTGTTTTCTCTTCTTCTTGTCCATTTTTCAAGCTTAAACTCCTTCAATGGAGGTCAAATTTTTTATTCAAATTTATTTTTAAGTCATTTTTCTTCTTCTTCTTCATTGTATTACTTTTCTAAATCTATCATCATCTCCCTCCACTTTTTTGCCGGGAAAATGGATACCAACACCATATTTCATATTAATTCTCTCTTTCTTTCTTCCTCTCCCTCTTTTCTTCCCAAAAAAACAACACTAAAAAGAAAGAAGAAGAATAAATATGAAAAATAGTAAAAGAAAAGAATAAATTTTTAAAAAATGCACAAAAGAGATTTTGAGTGTAATGAAAAAAGAGATTTTTTTTAGAATAATAATTTTATTTTATTTACTAAATAGATTTTAAAATAATTTTTAACTGAAAATAACACAGATAATCAATTAATTGGTTGTTTGCATATGTCATCAACGAGTGTATTACACTCTCCTTCAGTTTTTTTGTTTATTGTAAAAAAAAGTGTCAAAATAATATAACGGGACACTACATGAGGTGTCTAAAATGAACATCACTTAGTTGAGGTGTCTAAAATGAACATCACTTAGTTGAGGTGTCTAAAATGAACATCACTTAGTTGAGGTGTCTAAGTGAAATTTGTTGCCAACTTTAGGGGGCCACCGATAAATTTGATATATTTTTTTATTTTTTTTAAGTGACTTGATAGCGTAAAAAGTAATACACTAATGATGTAAACACTATAACAAGCAAATGAGACATTCAGTGGCAAATATATATATATATATATATATATATAGTGACAATATTTATTATTGCAAAAACATTAAACGTCAATTGAGTTAATATTATTGCATCTAAGTCGCTAAAGTCTTTACCAACGTTTATATAAAGTGTTAGTTATAAATATTCATATTATATTATAATCGCTAAATATAATATATCAATAATTATATTATTCAAAGATTTCTACATTCATTCACCAATCATCGCTACTATTCCTCATCATTATCAACTAGTGTATCGCCGCCAGAGGCAAACCCACCTGGTGGCGTGGTGATATACGTGCATTTGGTAATTTTATTTTATTTTTGTATATATATGTATAGATAATCTAAGAAAGGATGATATATTTAATTATGCACTTTTATAATTAGATCTCATTTGGATACACTACTGGTTGAAGTTATGATCGTATATCTCACATCACTGCGAGTTCGAGCCTAGACAAGGAGCTACTTTATCTTCAAATTTTGTGTTTGTCTCTGCTCGCCGCCCATCATCATCAACTATCGCCATTTTTAACCACGATCATATTATTGTCAATCACTATAATTAATCGTCACCATCGCTAGCCACATTTTATAATCATCAATCACCGCCATTATCAATAACAACTATATATAGTCAAGCATCATCATCATTAGCCATCCCCATTAGATATCACTATCATCCAACTGTCAACGAACAACAACAACCATTAGTAACCATTATCCAACATCATCCTCGATCTTGATTATTTAATATTTAGATCTTAATACAATATATTACTATTTAGATATATTTGTATTCAATATCTAAAACATTAATACATATTCATAATATTCACGTTTTAATCTTAATAAAAATAAACATTGTTCCCTGTTTGGCCTTTTTTTTCTCGTGTGTATATATCCGTTTCTTTTCTCACTAATCTAAAACCCGTTTGTCAGCCCAATTTTCATTTCCCTTCAATTCTACTGTCTCTACTGCTTAAACTTACAAGCTTAGCAATGGCGGAGTCATCGGACGAGGCCATTATCGAGAAGCTTTACGAGTACGGCGAACGCCTCAACGAGGCTAAAGACAAGTCTCAGGTACGTAAAAACTCAATTTACCTTTTCAATTTCCCGTTCTAGGGTTCGAATTTGAATTGAATCTGCATTTTTTTTTTCGGAATTGAGATAATTTTTATTGAATTGTGGTTTATTGAGTCAAATTTATGTGTAGTAGTTTCAGTTTAGTTTGATTGAACAGCGGTGTATTGAATGAAATTTGTATTTTTTTTTTGACAAGTTTCAGCTAAGTTTGAGTGAACTGTGGTGTATTCAGTCAAGTTTAGTTTGATTGAAACTGTGGTGTACTGAATCAATTGTTTTAAATATTTTTTCGAATAGTTTTAGTTTGATTGAACTATGGTGTATTGAGTCAAATTTATATAGGAGTATTATTTTTGGATAGTTTCAGCTAAGTTTGATTGATCTATGGCATTATTTGGTGTATAATGTGGATGATTGTGAGAATGTAATTGACGTAGTGAAGAACAGCATGTGGTGTATTGAGTCAAGTTTGTATATTTTTTCTAGTAGTTTCAACTAAATTTGATTGAACTGTGGTGTACTGTATCAAGTTTATATATATATTTTTGAATAGTTTCAGATAAGTTTGATTGGAAAGTGGAATTATTTAGTGTATAATGTGGAGGACTATGAGAATAAATTAAGGCTGCAAGAGAAGCATGTGGCTTATTCAACCAAATTTATGTTTTTTCGAGTAGTTTAAGCTAAGTTTGATTGCGGTGGATAGAATCAAGTTTTTATATATATTTTTTCAGAATAATTTCAGCTAATTTTGATTGAACTGTGCAATTATTTGGTGTAGAATGTGGAGGACTATGAGAATATAATTAAGGCAGCGAAGAGCAGCAGTGTTAAAGCTATGCAATTAGCAGCTCAGCTAATCCCCAGATTCTTCAAGTATTTTCCTAGTTTATCAGTCCGTGCTGTAGATGCTCAGCTGGATTTCTGTGAAGCTGAGGAGCTTGGGGTCAGTCTTTTGTATTTGCTTTTTAAAAAAAAATTCCTTTTACTATCAATTTGGACCTTTCTCCATTTGTGTCTGTCATCCTGGTCTCATGCTAATATTCTCTATTTCGTTTCAAATTAATCAGCTTGTTTCTTTCTCTTATGATTATTAAATTATGATAAGGTCGCTTTGTTGTTCTTCCTTGGTGGTTTTTTTTCCGAATAATGGAACTTTTAGGCATTATCACATGACATGTCAAATACTACTGAGACACAAGAATGGGTGCGAGAGATGTGAATTGTCTTGCACTTTTTAACTGAGATTATTTGTAGTAGGTTTGTCTATTCTTAATCTGTTCTTGATGCCAAAGTTGCGTGGGACTAGCTTAGGTAGCAAATAGCAACTAGGACTGACTTAAGAAAGTATTCATATTGCTGGAGGTGGATGAGGAAAAAAGTTATTTCCTTTAAATTGGTTCAAGTAGTTCATATTACCAGAATATATACACAAAAAGCATCCGTTTAGCTATGCAGGGAGCTCAAAAAATCTAACATTTCATCTTGTTCACAACATCAGTTTTATTCCAACAATACAAAAGATGGAGACAAACCCTTTTAGTTGCTGAATTGTCAAATTTGCCATCCTTCTTTCTTTAAAGCATCTATGTTCTCTCTTTCCATATCTTCAAAACTGTCAGGCTACCGGAAAATGCATAAAAAGGTGGCTGACTGAGTCAGGTTCTGCTCCACACATGTAGCATATATTATATAATGAGTTACACTTATGTATCAAGTTCTCCTCAGAAACACAAGCCTCATTAAATGTAGCCCAACCGAGACAAGCTACTGTAGGAGGCACTTTCACTATCACTATCCATATCAACATCAAGTAGAGTTAATTGAAATGTGCTTATTTGTAAATTTCTTTCTTTCTTTTTTAGTTGGCATTTCAGTAAGCGTTCTATTTCTTATTTTTTGTCGACAAGCAGCGATTGGTGTATTCAATTGCTTCATAAAATTGAAGTTGATGAATCACATGATTTGGGAACTGAATATTTTTGCTGTATGTTGGGATTTGGGAGTATCAATTCATGATAGAACTTTAGAAATGAAGATAGTTGTTTGGCGGCTTGAGAATATGAAAAGTAGTAGGGGAAAAAATTAAATCATGACATTGTGATAATTGCTTTTTCAAAGCCATCGTACGTGTATATTTATACTGCAAGTTTATTGTTGTGTTCTATCCCTGTTGTCTTAATTTTTGTGCTTAAGTGGAAAGATAAGGTACATAAGTTAAGAAAATTTATCCCGTAGAAGTTCAATACAAACATAAAGAGAGAGGAAAGACCAGTACTCTTTTCACCAGGTACATAATTGAGGTAAGCGTAAGCTAATCTCGAACACCACCGTAATAAAATAAAAAGAAACCCTGTATATCTTGATCTTAATCAATTTCATTTTTAGGTTAGAAAATAGGTATGTAATGATGAAAAGGTTGTGATGAGATTGACCTTATTCTGTCTGTTACCTATTTTACATTCGGGAATTTCTCTGTTTCTTGATTACATACAAGACTTCGGTTTCATTTGTAATTGTTATTTTCTTTCTAGGTCTCAATTTTCTTCAGTTTCTATTCGTTTTTTCTTTCTGTCTTGCTTTACTGCTTTTTAACATGTTTAAATATCTTATTTGTAATGGAGTTCCTATAAACATTTCGACTGCATGATTTAAGTTTCTCTTCACAGCTTACAGATAAAAAAGAAAGGACTTCTCTTAACAGTACTTACGGCATAAATGAGACTAGAAGTTTGTAACGTTGATGTCTCTTGATGGGACCTTTGAGCTTTGTTTGACCAATTACTGCTTGCAGGTTCGAGTGCAAGCCATTCGTGGACTTCCTCTTTTTTGCAAAGACACACCCGAGCATCTTTCGAAAATTGTTGACATACTTGTTCAACTCCTGACTGCTGGTATAGAAATCTCTTAGTCTTTCCATCAAGAAATGTTGATTATGAGGAAAGATATGTGATTCTGACTTCTCTATCTTTCTATTCTTCCAGAGGAAAATGTGGAACGTGATGCAGTAAACAAAGCCCTTTTGTCCTTGTTAAGGCAAGACGTAGAAGGTATGTAGATTCTTTCCCACTGACATTGAAACCAATGCACATAGGTTTTTTCTGTAACTAAATTCAACTTAAATTGAGTTAAGAAATTAAATTGCTGAACTTATCAAACTGCACTTTCTTTCTTCTGCTGTATGCTATTTCATGTTTCCTGGTACCACTCTCTTAGCAAAAAGGTAGAACAATAGATACATTAAAGCCTGGTCTACGAAACAATGGATGTTTTGTTTGGTACCACTGTTTCAGTGTTTCTTGTATAGTGCCTTGGTAGGTGTATTGTCTTCAACTTACTCTGTAAAATGCCATAACCTTGAGCATTTGTTGTGTGAAGAAAATGGACCTTGGGCCCAGCTTAAACCTATAAGCTATCTTATGAGGTGAGGATTGTTAAGATCGTACAAGGAGACAAACATCCTATCCCTCAACCACTGTAGGACACTTACACCCCTGCAAGCCCAGGTTTTGACATTTGGAGCATGGTGATGATAACATGGGTGCGCAACATTGCCTGAACCAATAATAAGGATAGATCTATACTATGTGAAGAAATTGAACCTTGAACCGAATCAACCCCAAAAGCTGGCTCATGAAGTGAGAAGTGAGAAGTGAGATTGCCCAAAACCATATAAGAAGACAAGCAACTCATCCCTTGTGAGTCACTTAACAACGTTTCATTGGAATAAATCAGCAAATTTATTGCTGCAGTGCACATTATATGTTGCATTTGATGCACCATTAGGCATTAACAAGCATGCTCTTCCGGTCAATACCTGGGCAACTGTTTACCATTGTTCTAGCTTCTTATATACCTTGATTAAGCTACTAGTTCCAGGTTTTTGCAGCCATTGGTATGCCATATTAAAGTGCATCTTTTTATTACACTTATCTAAGATAGGAATTTTATTGATTAAATCCTTCTAGGAAATATGTTTTTGTCCAAATTTATAATTAGCTTAAATAAGAGCTTAAGTGTTAGCTAGGTGGATATGTCAGCTACAGACAAATATTTATACTTTTGTACGACACTGCTGAAGGCATGTAACACCCCAGAGAATTTTTCGAACTAAGACTCGAGCTGTCCTTCATGTGGAGTGAGATTTTACCGAGGAATAAAAATTTCTTGAGTGTTAAGGTCCCTATATGTAGCACATTGAGTTCCAAGAAGAGTTGAATTGGAAATAGTCATTTTTGGAAAGAATTCAAAAATCTGGAAAATTTGGCTAAGTATGGAAAAAAAGGTGAGTTTTTGGTCAACTTTGAGCAGTCGTAACTCCTAGCTCAGAATGATTTAGGTGAATTTCCAGTTATGTATGGAAAGCCCTTGGA
>JAJOOO010030441.1:0-12093 GCA_029582685.1 Solanum piurae
CATGAAGTTATTCTATTTTAATTGATAAAATGAGATTAAGAAGAAAAAAAATATTTCCTACGTTTTTATTTGTTAAAGTGATTTTAGAAGAAAGAAAACAAGAATAGTGTTCTTTCATAATATTTTAATTAGGAAGAAGATGTGTTTAAAAAGAAAAAATATATATTTATTCGGAAAAGGGCATTTTTGACCCATTTTGTAACTATAGGGGCATTTCTGGACCAAAGTATTGACGGTAAGGGCATTTTTGAGCCAAACTATAAACGGGGGGCATTTTTGTTCCTTTCACATAGTTTAAGGGCATTTTTGACCCTTTTCCCTTCTTTTTATTAGGAAGATATATGTAGTTCCTAACAAAACAATGATGGATTTTGCAATACAAAATTTATATGAAGTATTTTGGGATAAACGTGCAACGCACGTGTAACATCGTGTAAGCTAGAGATTTGAAATAATCATTTTTGGAAAGAATTCAAATCTGGAAATTTGGTTGTGGGAAAAAGTGAGTTTTTGGTCAAATTTGAACAGTTATAACTCCTAGCTCAGGATGAGTTAGGTGTAGTTCCAGTTATGTTTGCGAAGCTCGTGGTATGATCTTTCCAACACCGCCGAGTTTCCTCGATTCCGAGTTCGTATGAGTGAGTTATGCCCTTTGGAAGTTGGGCAGTTGGCAGGGAAGTCAGTCCGAAAATTTTAAGGGTATTTTGGTCTTTTCCCTAACCAATTCTTTTGGTTATATTAATGTGTTGAGCTGATTTTTGATCAGTTTTTCCCATTTAAAAAGTTAGAGTAAGGGTTTGTGAGTAAAGAGGAGAAGAAGAGGAGAAAGAGAAGATCAAGCAAGGATTCGTCAAAGATTGTCGTGGATATCGTCGGGGGTGATCCCTATTAAGGTATGTGAGATCATAGTGTTGGGTTTGTTCATCCCCCACACGCCAAACTCGTTTTAATTCTGAGAAAAGATTGGTTGTGTTTGTTGAAGTTTGTGGTTGTGTTTGTTGAAGTTGTGGGTGTGTTTGTTGAAGTTGTGGATGGGTTGTTGAAGTTTCTTGTTGATTTGGTGCATGTTTCCGGGTGAAATTTTGAGTTGAATCTATTGTATATTAATGGTTTTAATGATCCCAAGTGTTTGGGGAAAGAACCTTTGAAGTTGAGAGGGTTTAGAGTTGGAATAATGAAGGAGAAAAGTCGGGCTTCTTACATGAAACAAGTCCGTGTCGCGGACTTGTTCCCTCTGTGAACAAAATCTGCTCCGCGTCGCGGATAGGACGCGGACTCCACTGTTTTCAGAATTTAATTTCGTAATTTTTCTTAAGTTTGGCTGTCCTAAATCATTCCTAAACATCATGAGGTCCTTCCAAACACAAAAATCATGATCCTTGAATCCATAATTCAATTCAAAGATCAATTAAGAGTCAATTCAAGTAAGAGTTAAGATCAAAGCCAAGAGTCTAGTAAGAGAAGTTCATTTCAAGTTTTCGTGGGTCTTTTACAAACGTTTTAACTTCGTTTTAAGGCTCAAGTTTGAAGTTAAGTAAAGAGTATAGAGTTTCAAGTTTCAAGTTAAGTAAAGAATATAGAGTTTCAAGTTTCAAGCAAAGTATAGAGTTGAGTTCATTTCTCAAAAGTATTAGGGAACTAAGTATTCCCAAAGAAGTTTATAAATGTTTTCACATTTGAGTAAGAAAGGAACAATGATTTCCAAAAGAGTCATTGGGCTAGTTTTCAAGAAAAGGGAACATCGACCTTTGGGCTAGATTTTGAGCAATTATCTCAAACTAAAGAAAGATGTGTTTAAAAACACTTGTGAGCCAAAGTATTTTTGGGAGTAGTATTGAGCACCGAATTGGGGACACGAGTTCATATTAACTCAACTCTCCATAAGAACCATGTAGCCAACATGGGACTTGACGGGTCATTCTTTTTAGATGATATGGATCCACTAAGTTAAAGTAAGGTCCTATATCACGGCAAGGTATAGGATGGTCCTTGGGCAACGTGAGGTAAAACGTTGTATCATCACTAGGGCTCATAGTGATGGTTGTCGGTTAAAGAATCTCCCACTAAGGTTATATTACTTTTATATAAGTAAAGTTGAGTTTGTTATTGTTTTATCATTAACGAGCTAAGTTGTTTACACTGTTTTACAAGCTAATTATATATTGCATGTGTCTTATTGCTTTATATTGAGTTCAGGTATTCATGAGTCGAACAGTGCCAAGGTAAGTGTTCTCCTGTACTCCTTTCAAGCTTAAGTTGTGGTTTAGCTTTCCAGCTCTCATACTCGTACATTCTATGTACTGATGCCAGTTGGCCTGCATCTTATTATGATGCAGACACAGGTACCCAGGATCAGCATCCAGCACGCCGTTGATCCAACTGAGCACTCTAGAGTCAGTGGTGAGCCTCCTTGCTTTCCGGAGGACTCGGTTATGTTGTTCTCTTAGTTTTGTTTTATTAGGATGTTGCGGGGTCTGTCCCAACATCCATCTCAGTATTTTAGAGGCTTCATAGACAGTCGGTCAGTTAGTTTTGAGTCTCTCATCTATGTATATATGTAAATATTCTATTTTGAGACTCGAGTTGCCTTTTGGGCCAGATTTTATCAGTTGGGTTGCTTTATGACCTTTCTTTGCATTGAGTTATTCTGTTGAGTTAAGTTTCCGCTGAGTTAAGAAAGCCAGGCCAAGGGTTCGCTTGAGGGCCAGCAATGGTCTTCGAGTGCCGGCCACGTCCAAGGTGTAGGGTCGAGGCGTGACAGCACGTTCCCAGATCTAGTTTTATTAGGTAACTGAAAAAAGTTCACACAATATAGTACAAGAAATTAATCACATCAATTCAGCATGAACCAATGAGACATGATATGTCTTTAATTTCATGCTGTTTTGAGGATCTATTTATTAGCAAAGACAAAGTTACAATATAATATATTCCAAACAAAGAAACTATAATAAGCTGAAGGCATAGTAACATTGTAAGGATCACCAAATGTTGCAACATTGCCTGGCCTTGAAAATACAATCTACAAAGGTAAGAAGCACCACTTGATCAGTTGTTTTACTTCTCAAATTTGGTTAAACAGTTTCAACATTCATAGTAAAAAAAAATGGAATATACCTGATAATCTCCTAGCGTATGCGTTTTGAATCCAGCAGCACAGTAGTCAAAGTAGTACTCCCATGTCCTGATGAACTTGTCATCAAATCCCAAAGCATGGATTTGGCTATAGTGACAATGTTATCGATAGTCAAGTATCAGAAGTTAGAACAGATCAAGCTACAAATGATTCATGAAGAAATCGAGTTTACTCAGCGTAGAAGGCTAGCTGTGGACTTATATTGGCATTGTTACCTTTTGTTATTCAGGAAGTTTTTTCGCCAACAGCTCAGTGTTTGATAGTAATGAACTCCTATATCTTCCAGGTGCACTACACTGCATTTATATCATTTATCAAATGCTTTTGAAAGATTGACAAGCACGTACGCTAGTGCAAAATCACAAAATCAACTCTTTGTTACCATAGTCTGGATTCAGCAGCCATCGCTGATGTTACTCGACTTAATGCAGGCAAGCATCCACCTGGGAATATATACTCTTTTATGAAGCCTGCGCTGCGCCTGTATTCGTCATACATCGGGTCTGGCATTGAAATAAACTAAAGAAAGGCAACACTTGTAAAAATCAGAACAAAGAAACAAGTGCAAGACAAAAGTTTAGTATTAAATTAAGATAAGTCAAGTTGGATAAGTAAAGAAGAATGCTTTCATCCACTTGTTTTCAAGAGAATTCGAGTGATTCTTCTCTCTTAATTTTCTAACAATTGAAGGAAAAAAGTGAACAAAGATTAAACTTTGATTCATTACCTGCAGAACTAGAAGCCCGTCTTCTGTCAATGCTGACTCACAGCAACTAAAGAATTTCCCTATGAACTCGTGACCAACATGTTCTAACACCTCGCTGAAAATGATTATTAGTACACTTATAACACTGGCTCAACATGTAATGTGTAATACAATATGTACAACTGTTGATGGATAAAAGCTCACCATACTATAATCCTGTCATATTTGTCCTGATTTGGCATTTGGCGATAGTCACATAGGAGAAGTGTAATTTGATCCTGTGGAAAAATTCATTGAATTGAAATACTAATTGATACACTACCTCTAAAATTGCCCAAATTTGGCTTCAAGTCTTAGGCCGATCAGATTATCTCCTGCTAATCATATAGTTTATAGCAATTGTACTGTCATACAAGCTTCATAAACATTGTAAGTACTATACCTGAAGACCTGCTTGCTCAACTCTCAACTGTGCATTCTCCAGTTGCTGCTCGGAGAGTGTTATACCAGTATATTTACATCCTGTTTGCTTGACAACTTCCACGGCAAAATCTCCCCATCCAAATCCAATCTCTAAAATGTGATGTTCTTTGCTAATTTTTGCCTAAATAGAATAGAAGCAGAATCAAATTTATGTAGAAAATGGTGACGACGTTTATTTAGTTGATGACTTACCTTTTCAATGAGAACATACATCTTTCTCAGCTGTGCAACTTTAAGATCTTCATCCTCACTCTACAAAAAAATAGGAAAGAAAATTAGATAACAGGACGGAAACGTAGAGCATTTAAAAGTTTGAGAGCTAACCTTGAATATTGCACATGAGTATAGCATTGTCTCATCCATAAAGAGTGAGAAGAGTTCATTACTCTGGAAAGAAACAATTAACACCACAATGCTTAGCATCTATACAATGGCATCGCATTTTACATCATAGCAACTGGCAAAATCATGGCCAGGATTGAGTACTTAAATTACCAGGTCATAATGACGAGAGATATTCCTACGAGCCTGAGTAAGGGTGTTGCGATTTGAAACATGATGAATAAAATATGTTGCAGATGATAGTGCTGCTGTAAAAAACACTGGTGTCCACCAGCCTCTAGAGCCATGAAAAGTCATGAAGAGCTTTAACATGTGAACAGAAGTTTACATTTCTTGATTCAAAGTCAGTGAACTATTTTACCTCTTCTTGCTAGATGTTCTAACAGATGCTTTCAAATCTCTGTTGGCAATAAATATCTGCAGAAAAACTCAGAGAAGCTAAGTACCAACCTAAAGCTATTTACAAAGATATCGAGTCATTTCCTCACCATGATAAGATTAAGAAGACCTTCGTTCTTATCAACGAAAGAGAAATCTCCATGAATAAAAGCATCAGCTAGACCTACGTCAGCTCGAGTTGCAACCTGTAAGAGATTGGGAAACTTTTTAACTTTTTTGGGTTAAGTTCTTGATCACTTGTAGGGGAAAAGGAAATTTCATTTTACCTTCCAGTAAAACTGCATACTATGAACTCTAAGAGAAACTTTGAGAGAGCATTTCCTCTCCGTGCCTTGGAACGTGAAAATTGTACCTCCTTCTTCCAACAAGATGTATATCAAAACATATAAAACCATGATCCAGATATCAAAAATCTCCGAGTAGTAAAATATATCGCAATTCATACACTAGATTTGTCTTGCAGCATGATTTTCGACTAGTATATGATCTTTAAGCCAAAGATATTGGACAAAAAGAAGTGTACTTTCTAAATAAAGAATGTCATTCTGCATTATGCTACCATTCAAATAGCAAGATCATAAATGTGATAAAATAAGAAATAAATCATGGAAATAAACAAATTGTCAGACATGTCTCTGCTGCTATTTTGGGATCATCACTCACATTATGCATCCTGTTTGGATGAAACTTTTGAAAAATCTCGTAACGAGAAGTTGTGCGCCTGTTTCAGTCCATGTTGGTAACAATTTCATTTGAAGCAACCTGAGGAGTATCAAAGGTAGACAATCACCCTAGGACTAACACAGAGAACTTCAAAAAGTCCAGAGAAAGAAGTTTTATTGTTTCATAGAGTGTGTAATGTGGACTTTTCTTTTGGCCAAGTGGAGTCCATCCTATATAGACATGAGCCTATTTTCCAATATCTAGATACAAGATCATCCTATATAGACATAAGCCTATTTTCCAATATCTAGATACAAGATCATCCTATATAGACATAAGCCTATTATCCATATCTAGATAGAAGATCATCCTTGGAGGCTAAGTTTAAACAAGGCATAATACATAAATGTATCCTTTTAACTTGACCTCGGTTCAAGTTTATGCCCTTTAACTTTGAGTGTGCACAAGTAGACCGTTAAACTTGTATAAAGTTGAACAAATAGACACATAAGTCCTATGTGACATAATACACATAGAACACCACATAGGACTCAAATTACCATGTACGATGTCACGTAGGACGTGTGTGTCTATTGTTCAACTTTATATACGTTTAAGTGTCTACTTAGAGCTGTCAATATGGGCTGGCCCACCCCATCCGAGCTAACCCATACAAGCTTTGCAATTTGACGGGTCAGGCCGGGCTAGCCCATTTTTTATGTGGGTCAGGAAATGGTCGGCCCAGCCCACAAGTGTGTGGGCTACGAGCTTTCCCGGGCCAACCCTCTTTTCTTAAAAATATATTTTTTTATAATTTTTTAACTTATATTATAATTTTAAAATATTATCATAAATATCGACTAGTGTTACTACTTGTTAATCAAATACACAAATAAAATTATCTATGTAATATTTATTAAGTTTGATTTCAAGTAAAAACATAAATAGCTAAATAGAAATATTAACCTAATTGTTTTCCAATGATCATAATAAAACACAAAAAACTATGATAATATTCCATAGGCTATGGCCTATGTAGTGATTCCCTAGAAATTTTAGGAACTTTATTTTATGTAGTACATATTTTATAAACATAATTTGTATTTAAATTGTAATATTTCAAATTTTAAACAGATTTTGAGTGTAGACTCCTATTATTTTTAATACTCTATTTTATTTTTATTTTTTAATTAATTTTTATTTGGCCCACAGGCCGACCCTATCCATATTTCTCAAGCCCCACAAATCGACAGCTTATTTAGGCCGGGCTAAAAAGTCCTTTTCTTAAATGGGCTCCAAAAATCGTAGTCCAGCCCTATCAAATCACAAACTAGGCCAGGCTGGCCCAACGGGCCTAGCCCATATTGACCGCTCTATGTCTACTTGTGTACACACAAAGTTGGAGGGCATAAATGTGAGCTGAGGCCAAGTTATGTATTATGCATTTAAACAAGTGGTGGTAATTTATTTGCATAGTTGGTCATTTGCCTTTGTGAACTTGCTGGGTTAGGTTCAATCACTCCTATAAATAAGGCTGTTGCTATTCTCTTCAAACACACCAATTCAAGAGCATTTTGTTCTCTCAAGTCTCATCTTTCTCCTCCTCCTCCTTCATTGAGAGTATTTTGCGTAACAGAGTGAGTGTTGGAAAATACTTATATGAACCTCTTCTTTGGAGTGATCTTGTCAGGTTATTCTCTCGGGATATTTTGGGTTAATTAGAGTATGATCTCTAATCATGTACTCTATGTTGTACTTTTGTTGGTATAGTGAAATTGCTCCTTTCTGCTTGTGGACGTATTGACTTAATACTATAATGGATTATAGATAGGATCGTCGGGTACTGACTAATCTATTAATATAGGATAATGCGCGGGATATAAGGCATAAAAAATTGAGATATTCATATGAAAACTTGTAGTACCAAATCCAATAGCTAATACAAAATTCATAAATTTTAAAAATAAAATCAAAAACTCAATTCATAATCCAAAAATCCAAAAAATAAATAAATTGGATTTTCGATTTGAATTTGAAACAGCAGATTTTCTCACAAGTAATTTCAGCCTCGAGTCATCTTTGCTGTTACCATTTTCAGTCAGAAAATTTCAAAATTTCATCTTGGCAAACGGTCCAGACCACACTTAAAAGTATTTCGATTTTATGAATTTTATACTTGAATTATCAGGCGTGTGAGTTTCCTGCCTGAACTATCACTAAATGTTTATCGAAATACATCTGAACTATAGGTTGTTTGGGTTTCATACCTGCAATTTCAAGTAGAAAAAGTGAATAACAGATAGTTTAGGTGTATTTCGGTAAATAGTTGGCGATAGTCACTACAACAAAAATAGTTTAGTGGCAATAAATATACACATTAACAAAGAGTGCTTAGCCTTTAACTGGCATAGTTAATTGTCATTCGATCCAATGTCACTAGGGACATTTATAAAGAGTGTTAATTGCCTCTAAAAATATATATTTAACGGCAATTAAGCTATTATCGTTAATCAATTATAGTTTAAGATCATTTTGGTGTAGTGAGTTCAGATAGAAAATTCACACACCTAATAGTTCAAATATAAAACTAAAAAACCGAGATATTTTAAATATGTTTTTATCCTTAACTCTGAAAGCAACAATATATTTAGTATAATTCCACGAGATCTAGAAATATGACAAGTAATCCCAATTACATTAACAAAATAGAAACGTATTTCCAAACAAGCCACATGAATAGGAGTCTATACATATGACTTATGAGAGATAAAAGTCTTTAGATAGTTGAAAAACAAGGTATAATCTCCGAATATTGAATTTTGTCCACCACCCCTAGTAGAGATGTTAAAAAAAAAGTGAGTAGAGTAACAAATAATATAATATCTTCGCTGATTTGTTTGTCGTGTTTTTCTTTTTAAATCATTTCAAAAGAATATCTCTTTTTTTTCTTTTTGGCAACTTGTTGATATGTTTCCACTTAATATTTTTAAGACCACAAGATTAAAGGACATTTTGGTACATTCATTACTAAAAAAAATCACTATTTTCCCATTAAAAATTTTCCCTGAAAGATGTTCATCGGCTGATCTGATGAATATTTTCATTGAATCTGTGAGAAAAAAAAAGTGACGCACACGAAAAAACTAGGAATCTGTTTTCCACCGTGTGTTTTCCTAGTGAGCTGGTTCGGTGCAAAATGAGTGGGAAAATCATGTTTTATAACACAATTTTTTTAATTCTCGGTGAAAAAACCTTTGTTTCTAGCATAATTTAACATATATTTAATTTAAGACCATAATTTTCAAATGTCTTCTCTATTTTTTTGAACTTTGTAAAACAACAGACAAACAAATTGAAATGGATAGAGTATAAAAGTCACAACCCTAACACAAAACCCTAAATCACCAAATACATTAAAGTCAATACGGACCAACACATCAACCAAAACACTTGAAAATGTATATAAAAGTTACAGAAAAAGGCCACTCCATATTTAGGGCCACCCCCTCAAGCACATGCAACAATTTCACATAAAGTTAAAAGTCAAAATTAAAGCCACAAGCTCCATATGGAACTGAACTTGTTTTTTTTTTCTAATTGCAAATGCATACAAGCAATACAAGAATTACGAATACAAGTGATACAACTTGTATTAGCCTGTATATATCGAATATAGCCTGCATCAGACTGTATTAATTCATTGATACAACATATGTATTCGACGAATACAACATGTATCTAGCAAATATATATCTTCTCTCTTTCCCAAATTTCGTTAACCACGCCTCTTGTCTCTTGCTATGAATAGTAAATACACAAACTGTAGCTATACTTTTCTAAGTAGGGCCAAACTAGTCATTTTTAAGATTTCATACTTTTTTATAATATGGTGAAGTTGATCTATGTCCCTTTAGGTAAGTAACTCAACCTTCAACCAAGCGGACCATTTAGTCTTTCTAGGTTAGAGGTACCAACAAATCAAATTATATTAATTCTAGAAATATGCATACAAAATACCTAGTTTGGCGGAGAAACGACCATGCATGAATTCACATGCATCATAAATTTACCTATAATTCCACCCCTGATTTTATACACGTATTATTCTAGGTTATCCATATATTAAGGGTCGTAAAAAATAACCTTGAACTATTTGAAATAGGTCAACTCTAGTTGGATGACATTTTTGAGTTAGCTGATTAACAACACGAGCATTTTTTAGTCAAAAACATAACGGAAGGTAAAGTTAACCTATCTCGAATAGTTCAAGGGTATTTTGGTCCTTTTCCCTTTTATTTTAACCACAAAGAAATCATGAGAATACACTCATAAACCATATAAAGGGTAAGAATCATGTCTTTCATGGATTAACAAATTTTGAGATTCACAGCTTCTCAACTTACAATGCCTTTGTTCTTCAAAATTTCCCTCTTCTTCTTCTTTGTTAGTACATCATCATCATCCCCTCATAATAACAACCATCCATTGGAGTCTCTCACTCTGTTTGAACTCACTCAAGTAACAGCCATAGTCAAAAATTCCTATTTTCCCCTCAATGTAACCTTTCATTATGTTGGCTTAAATGAACCAAACAAACAATTAGTCCTTTCATGGCTATCATCCACTCATAATCACACCAAAAATACTACTCCACCTCGCGAAGCTATTGTTATCACTCGAATTGATCAAAAAACACATGAAATCATCGTAGACTTATCGAGTGTTTCAATTTTATCAGATAAAATCTATAATGGACATGGCTACCCCATGCTTACATTACAAGAGCAAACAGCTGCCAATGAGTTACCATTATCGTATCCATCATTTATATCGTCCATTAAAAAGAGAAGGCTGAAGCTAAAAGAAGTCGTGTGCCAAGGCTTCCCTGTTGGATGGTATGGAGAGAAAAGGAAGAGTACTAACAGAATGGTTAAAGTCATTTGCTATTACTTAGATGGAACAGTTAATCTTTATATGAGACCTATTGAATGAATTACAATTATTGTTCTTCTTGATCAAATGACAATCGCGAGTTATATTGATCGTTTGATTGTTCCTGTCCCTAAAGCTAATGGGACAGATTACATGGGATCAAAGCGGCGGAGATCATCTCATGAATCACATTCAATAAAAATAGTGCAGCCTGATGGACCAAGTTTTACTCTAGACGATGGAAACACAGTGAGGTAAAGAGTATACTCACTATGTTTCAGTTTATTTGTCTTACTTTCCTTTTTAGTCCGTTCTGGTACATTCTACAATATATCTTCTGTTTAAGACCAGAATATTCAAAAGTCTTCTTTACTGTCTTAAAGTCTGTGTCAAGTCAAAACTAGACAAACAAATTGAAACGGAGGGCTTTGAGAGTACTATCTTTTGGTGAAGAATGACATGTTTTTTTCTTGCTTTAGGTGGGGCGATTGGAAGTTCCACGTAGCGTATGACATGAGAGCGGGAATGATCATATCACTAGCATCGATGTTTGATGCTGACAAAAGAGAATTTCGGAGTGTAATGTACAGAGGATTTGTGTCTGAAGTTTTTGTGCCATACATGGATTTAACTGAAGAATGGTACTACAGGGCTTATTTCGATGCAGGTGAATTTGGATTTGGTCTATGTGCTGTAGAGCTTGAAGCATCAAAGGATTGTCCAGAGAACGCGAAGTTTATTGATGGCTACTTCATTTCACAAGATGGTACACCAGGAAAAATGCCTAATGTAATTTGTATATTTGAACGTTATGCTGGAGATATCATGTGGCTCCATACAGAGGATGCAATTCCTGGAAAAAAGGTAAGTTAGTATAGTATATAATGCTCTTGTTTTCGGATTAATTAGTACTTCTTTTTCATTTCAAAAATTTGGAGCTGCAGATACGAAAGGTTAGACCGGAGGTTAGCCTGGTGGTGAGAATGGTGTCAACTGTAGGGAATTATGATTACATTACTGACTATGAATTCAAACAAAGTGGCACCATCAAAGTCACGGTAAGTAAACCACGGTCATGAGTAAGACTAGTAAAACGTATGTTTTAGGCGTAGCTTACACTAAGTATTAACTTTTTTCTGAATTCATTGTCGTGTACAGGTTGGCTTAACTGGTCTACTTGAAGTAAGGGGATCAATATATACTCATAACGACCAGATAAAAGAAGAAGTGTATGGTACACTAATAGCAGAAAACACATTAGGTGCATATCATGATCATTTCTTTACCTATCACCTTGATTTAGACGTAGACGGCCATGAAAATTCCTTTGTGAAAAATAACTTAAAAACTAGACGCGTGATCAATAAAAGTTCACCAAGAAAGAGTTATTGGACAGTTGTTAGTGAAATAGCTGAAACAGAATCAGATGCAA
>JAJOOO010030442.1:0-14567 GCA_029582685.1 Solanum piurae
AGAAATTTGTGTGGTTGTAAATCATTTCATTAAGGGTAAAAAAGACATTTTATAGGCAAATTGTTACTTAAAATAGAAATGTGTCATTCTTTTTGGGACTGACTAAAAAGGAAAGTATGTCATATAAATTGGGACAGAGGGAGTATGAGAGAGCATGTCCGAGCTTGCATAGGATCGTTCGTTGGAATGTTTGGGAAGCACTCCGTAGTGACTCAAGAATAGCTGCATCCCTCCTTCGTTTGCACTTCCATGACTGTTTAGTTAATGTAAGTAGTAAGTACAACATCTTATTTCATTTGTTTGATAATCATTTTCATGATCAATTTATGGTTATGATTTTGATAGGGTTGTGATGGATCCGTGCTGCTTGATGACACGTACTATTTCAAGGGTGAGAAGAATGCTGCACCAAACCGCAATTCAGTCAGAGGATATGAGACAATTGATATCATAAAAGCACACGTTGAAAGAGCTTGCCCGTCAACTGTATCTTGTGTGGATATATTAACTCTTGCAGCTAGAGAAGTGGTTGTCATGGTAACATTTACGCGCAGACAGATGAGTAGAACTTAAGTATTGTAATGCTTGGAAATGATTAAACCAAATACGACAGGAGGACCGTTTTGGCCTGTTTTACTTGGTCGACGAGATGGACTATCTGCTAATGAGAAAGCAGCAAATGAGCAATTACCTTCGCCATTTGAGCCTCTGGATAAAATCGCGGCAAAGTTTACTGATAAAGGTCTTGATCTAAGAGATTTAGTAGTTCTTTCAGGTATCTTTCGAATTTTGAGATTCAAAAGTTCATTAGTTTTAGGCATGGCCGTCCTACATTCTTGTTAATGAAAATTCTGACTCTGCGACTTATACAGGAGCGCACACAATTGGTTTTGCTCAATGTTTCACATTCAAGACGAGACTTTTCAACTATCAAAACTCAGAAAAGCCAGATCCAAATCTCGATTCTTCGATGCTGTCAAATTTGCAATGCACTTGTCCTGACACGGATGAATCTAACACCACGCTTACTCCTTTAGACATACAATCTGTTACGAGATTTGACAATGTGTATTACAGAAACCTTATGAACAACTCAGGACTACTTGAATCAGATCAAGCTCTAATGTCAAATTCTCAGACAGCTGATATGGTCAAATCTTACAGCTTGTACCCTCATCTTTTCTACAAGGATTTTGCTGCATCGATGGTAAAATTAGGAAATGTTGGGGTCCTCACGGGACGAACTGGACAAATTAGGGAAATATGTGGCTCTGTAAGTAATAGAATGTTTCTGTCAAGTATGTTTAGTCTAAGTGTTAGACAAAGTTTATCAACTGTACTTGCTTCAGTATGCATGTTTTTACTAGTAATAGTTTAACTCGACATCAAATGATGTCGTACAAGTAGAGATTTGTGGTTACTACTCATTTCGGTCCAAAATAAATGAATAGAGGGCCAGTATTAATATGTTAATATCACCATTTGCTTCTGAAAAATTTATTCGATTTTGATGTTTGACACTACGATGATGGCTAATTTCCTGAAAAACCACGAGACTGATAACAAGAAGACTAAATAGGGACACGTGGCACAATTTTATTCGCCGATTCGATATTTAATAAATGTCGGGTCGGTGGATAAGATTATGATATGTGTATGTCCGTTAATATAAAAGGTATATATGCTCTAGTTTTTGGACCGCAGGAGCACCGATATCCCAAAAGTATGACGGAGAGTGTCTGCATACTATTTACGATAGTTCGGGTATATTCATCCTTTTTTCCTTTTATTTAATACTAATTTCTAGGTACGTGCGTCGCGCGTGTAGTCAAGTTTACCAATTACTATAAGTTTATGACAATTGTGCTCCACATAAGTCCTTAGGCTAAGACATCTTATTATAATGTTTGACTTTTAAATGTTAAGTATTTTTAGAATTTATGTTGTAGTAAAAAGTATAAATGATGGTGGATATAGGAAGAATTTTTATCAATTAGTGTTACACATATAATTGTTAGAGTAAGAGTGTTTGTTTGAAAATTAAAATAGTTATCTAATTCTATATGGATCATTGATAATGAACTTTATACTTTTAGATCTCTTTATTATTAATTAAAGAGGCAATATACTAATTCATGAGATAATGAACTAATTATAAATGTATGTATAGTCAATCAAAATATTTGCCAAATATTTCATATTATCCATGTAAAACATAAACGATATGGCACATAATAAAATATCTTTCATTGAGATAATTTTTAATTTCATTTGGAAATAAGAAATATAATATTGTACATGTTCCACACCAATAATTATATAAAGTCTAATAAGTAATATCTATTTAGTTGTAATCTAGACACAAATTTCCTTATATAAGCAAAGAACATATTTAACTAAAAAGGAATAAGAAAATAATACATTATAAAAGAACATTTAAAACTAATACAAAAATCACTTACAAATGGTAATCACTATAAGCACTGTACATAAAATAGTACAAATAATTCATTATTTTGTTGTAATTCATACAACATGATTAAAAAAATACTATTTCCTTCCAAACATTCTTTACAATTAATTATCAATCAACCATAACGCCTCTGATCCAAATACAACAATAATGTTATTGCCCTTAACATTTCTACAAAAATTGATGCCAACTTTTCTTTTGCGGTTTATGACTATGACCAGAAAGGAAATCAAAAAAAGAAAAAGAAATTGTTGGATTCTGAAGGGTGAATTAAGGCGTCATGCGGAAGCTTATAATTTGCAAATCATATGATATGATTGATAAATTAGACGACAAATAAAAACATACTAAAAACATATTATAAAACTAATATTGAAAAACATAAATATGTTTAGGAGAAAATCTCCCCATAAACAAAACTCTTAAACGACTACATTGTGGATTCTATTGTTGTTTTTGTGTTAGAAAAAACAAACATATATTTATAGAGTCCTAAAACCTTTTCTACTAGAAAAGAACTAGCTACTCCAAAAAAGAAAAGGAGTCCTAAAAGGAGAGAATAAACCAAATATGAAAGAATATTATATTTTCCTTTTAAAAAAAGTAAAAACATTTATGGTAATGTTTTGTCTTTTCTTTTAAGAAAAATAAACTTAAATTATGGTAAGAAAATCAGGGCAAAACCCTAACAGAAATGATATACCAAAGATGAGAAAATAGATCTTAATTTATAAGAGAGTATTGCCATTAACATACTTTAATAAGAAGATCAACCATGAGATTTGTAAATTCATTTCCCTTTCTAGGCGACTTTAAATAGGAAAAACTTAGGTGAGGGGAGATGAAATTAAAGGAAAAAAATAAAAGAGGTCCATCAGTTTCCTACGTAATTATGTAACGTTTGGTCTTCACCTTAATTCATTTAACAATTTAATTATGAGTCTTTTTGTCTTCTTGATAATAATTACTTATAACAATTTAATATTAATTCACCATACAGCATGAATAAATTGTAACCGAAAGAATTTGATAAATTTGATAAATTTGATATTGGCTTAATGTGTAACTCTCCCTTGTAGTAATTAAAATTTACTATTTAATATTTAATTAATAATTTATTAGATGATTAATAGTATTTGTATTTGATATAGAGACAAAATGATAATCTAACTTTTGCCTAACATTCTTCCCATTTTTAGTATAAATATATGAAATATGATAATATAATAATAATATATAATTTGATATATGATATGATGATTAAATTATAGTATACATATAGATTATAGATGATAAATATTACTCTTAAATTAGATATTTAATATAGGAATTAATCTAAGGAAGTGCAAAAGTTATTAACATTTTTATTAAAATGATACAATTTAATATTTAAATTACATAGTTAAATATTTTTATAACATTTTAATTTATAGTAGGGGTAAAATCGCAATCCAACTTTTAACTTTTTTTTGTTCTCACTTACAGTAATACTAGTCTCTAGACACGTGCGTTGCACGTGTGTCCTGTGTTAATTAGTACAAAAAAATTAAATGATATAGATGCTACTAAACCTTGCAAGTAATATTGAGTAACTAAATTGTGAAAGAGAAGTATAATTGTTTGTAGTTATACGCAATCAATTGAATTGGTATATGTGATATTTTTCTTATATAGTTCTAAAATATATCTTATACTTGGTACAACATGTCCCTTATTGTTTTTTTTAATACTTCAACAACAAGTAGTTTATATGTGACATAAGTAACGTTGATTATGTTTGCAAGTGTTTCACACATCTTAAAGTTTGTATCTTGTGTAAGAAACTGTAACCTCCTTTTTATAGACACATGCATATCAAGAAGTTGTTGCCGAATAAAAGTCGTATTTCATGTTGTACAAATACTGATCAACATATGTTTCTTTTAGGTGGATAATGTATCATTCTCAATTTCATGGGGAAAATAGTGTTGATTTGTCGTAGAGATAGTTAATAATTAGTGGCATTAGAAAATTTAATCGATATATAAAAATTCAATTGCACGTACAACTTTCTTTATTTGATTCAAGATTATGAGTCCTTTCACATGTAAATTTGACAGGAAAATATTAATTAAATTATTTTAAAATAATCATAGTACGGAATATAATATAATCGATCTATGCTCACAAATAAGAAACTTGATATAAATGGTTGAAATATTTAAAATATCTTATTTAAAAATATTGGGTGTACATCTTCAAAAAAACATCCACTCAAAGAAATAATAATTTTGTATGAATCTAAAATCTATATCATTTATACTACTAAAAAATGTCACACATATCACTATTTTCCTACAGATTATATTATATTTATGTGAAACGAACATCACCTAGTACTTACCTGATGATATGAATGAGAAGTGAAGAATTCAAAATCATAAGGTAAAAACCTGAAATATAAGAAAAATAAATAAGAATTAATAATTAGCAAAAACAAATCAAGAAAAATATATATATTAAAGAAAAACGAATACAAGAAATATCAAGAACTATATAAAGAGGATAAAAAGTAAAGAAATGATAATAGATTACAATATATATAGATTTAATGAAGTTAGTTGTTCATATTTCTAACTAAAGAGATTTAAAGGTAATTCAACTTTGGACTTTGATGCTTCCCATTTTTAATAATATATATATATATATATATATATATATATATATATATATGATATGATATGATCGAAGGATCACAGTGAACTCCCGGATACCCATATAGAGTGGGAGGCCACTGTATGACGAAAGACAGGACTTTGACAAGTTGTTACTCTGATGAACATTATCAATAATATATAAGTAGATTACATACATTTTAATATTTTGATGTGTGCAACTAACCTTTAACATACCTATTTATAGGGATGAGGCCTCCTCTCCAATCTCCATGAGATTTAATTACCTTATTAGAATTTAGTATTTCTTTACTTCATTTTTTATTCATTCTATTTTGTGACAAGGAAGAAGGTAATGTGATTGAATTCATTTTCTTTTATACTTCTACTAGTAAAAGTACTCGCGCGAGGTAATTAATGTGCTGCATAGTCAAGCGAATAGTAAAAGAAAGTAAACAACTTTATAGTTATTAGTCAAGGGGTCTATTCCCAAATCAAAACTAGGGGCATCACCGATTATTGGTGCATGAAGATGGAGGGGTCTCACCTCCCTAGTAGCAGAATTCCACAATATATGTGATTTTGAAATATTTTTACTAAATGATATGGAATGCACGTGTATTGTACGAGATGCACGTGTTACGTGTGGCGCACAAGATGTACGTGTGACACACGAGATGCACGTGATGCACGTGTGGCACACGAGATGTTGGTGTCAAGGTTAGTTAGGCAGTCCACGAATTTTTTGAGTGTTTTATCAAGGTAGAAATGTTTTAAGTTATTGTTATTAGATTATTGGGTTTGAATGGGTTTATAAAAAATGTTATTGGGTTATTGGTTCGGTTTCGGTTTTTACTATCAGGTTATTGGGTAAATCAATAACTCAATTACGGTAATAATTTAATACTTTACCCTTCCTAAATATTAAATATTAATAATTTAATATATAACTAAACACTATAACTATATCAAATTATCATTACTCTACCCACTTCACACTAGGTCGCTTTAGTCTTTACTGTTTACCCAAAACCTAAAGACTAAAGTAAGGGTTCACAATGGTAGCTATTTGATTTTAGTTTTAGTCTTGTTGGACCATTTGATTTTAGTTTTAGTTTTAGTTTGTAACGGTAGGCGGTAGCTTTTGCAAGTTTGTAAAGGTCTGTAATTTGATTAACATAAAAAAATTCATATTATGTTTTAACGGTGACATGTAATTTTAGCTTTCATACTACATTTGCTCTTATTGATACAATTTCTCATTATTATTTTTGTTTCACTATAGATGAGAAATCATATATTATTTTATGAACATTTTCTTATTGGATAAATTAAAACCGAACCAATAATGACAAAAAATCAATAAACCGAAAACTAATCAAAAATATCTTATTAAATTGTTATTAGATTAGCATATTTTAAAACCAAAAACCAATAACTCAACTGCATTCAGTTTCAAGTCGATTACTCAGATAGTTACTGATATATGAGTAAATTTAGTAAAATATAATATAGATCATTTGATTATAACAGCTCAAAGAAAAGCATCAACAGTTGACAATTTTCAAATCAGTGACAACTTCTGCAATTATATTGTGAAATGCAACAACTTGTATAGGAAAATGGAGGAAAGCAAAATCTAAGTCGAAGGAACAAAATTTTAGGCCATCCCAGAGGTAACGAAACCTGCTTCGAACATTCAAGAACCATTTTCCTGACGAGATGATCTGTGGTGCCGCTCTTTTTTGAAACGCAATTGCTCTGGATCAAACCCACCTTCCTCAGCTCCATAGACAGCCCAAGATGGTGTAGGTGTCATGTAATCTTTACTTGTAAAGGGCCTTCCAGAAGCTACCTGTAGTGCCATTGGTTTAAAACACATTGATTACGCTATTGGAATGGGAATGGTATAGTTATAATTTACGTGCTGAAGCTTGAACAAGAGAAGTAACCAACCAGATCATGGAACTTCTCGTAGTCTATCCACGTGAACCATTGACCGTCTATCTTGAACTTATCGACTTTAGCCAGAAGAACACAGCAAGAATGCACGTGCTCACAAGCAACCTCATACTCTCCGTTGCTCTTTTTAGCCAAGGCTTCAGAGAATTCCTTCACATCAGAATGCCAAGGGACATTCTCCATTGTCAATTTTGATGTAGCCGACCTGTGTAAAACCTTCCAGATTACTTAACTGAACTCTTACGCACTGAATTTTGAAATCAAATCAACTAGTAGAAGAGAAGAGGGAGGGGAAAGGAAAAAAGTGAGGGGGAGAACTTACGTTCCACAATAAGTGACACCTTTGATTTCAACGAAATCGGGCTTTCCAATGCTGAATAGGCTAGAATATGCATCCACATCTTCTGTGTTCCACCCTTTAACGAGTGTCAAACGATAGACAGTTCTTTGCTCCTTCTCCTTGAGAGCTCTCAAGGAATCCTAATGAAATCAGAAACAACACAAACCAATAGTGAGCAGTCTGAATGGAAGAAAACAAACATGAAAAAACAGAGAAAATGTGGCAAATTTTGATTTTGTTTCCTGTGGCCGGCGAATCTTTTTTAGCACTGATGTAAAAGTAGACATTTAAAACTTTCCTATATCACAAAAAGCAGTTTCAGACACGCTGCTATGGTTCACTAGTGTACAGCTGACAACTCTAACTGTGTTTTTGGACTCTGTTTTCCCATTCCTTTGTGCCATCCATTAATGGATTTTAATTTTTTTGATTGAATCTGACAAATATCTTTATATTCAAGACACTTACAAGAAATCGCTCCCAGAAGTCTCCAAATAGTGGTCTGTCAATTGCTTTTAAGCTGTCCTTTGTACCAGCATCTACGCTGACATACAACTGTACATTTAAAGATGAAGCGAGAATTAGATATGGAATTTGGATATTGACAAACTTAAAAGATTGATAAAGAAAGACGAATACAGCCTAGTAGACCTGCGTGATTGGTTTCAATAACTTAATCTTGTCAGGAAACTGCGCATTAGTTACAAGAAAAGTCGAAATCCGCCTCTTGTGCAGCTCATCTACAAGTGAATTTATTTCTGGATACATAATAGGCTCACCAACCAGTGACAAGGCACAATGCCTAGGAGAAAGACCCTCAGACAAACGCTCAGCTTTAACACCTGCAAGGGTGAGATATTCTGGTCAATAACCACTACAAGCAAGAAAGTGGAAGGACATCTATTTTTTTTTTTAATAAAGAAAATGCATATGTAAGGTGGAAAGGACATCAATTTTATCCAGACAGATTAAAAAAATTGTGAAAATTCTGTATCCACTTCTACATTTCATGTCCTTAAGGAGTAGAGTAAGTAGGGAAGATGTGGACGGGTAAGAAAATGGAGAACCAACAGTTAGCAGTATCAGTTTTACCATTTTTTATTCGGAAATCAGAAGGACCTTGCATCAAAATTAAACACAACTCAACCCAAGGTACTTTTTCTTGAATGGACACAACATGACCAAACAGAGACATGTTGAATACAATCACCAAATGATTTCAATCAAGCACATTATTTCTCATGTGGCATTGCTCAACTTCCCTACAAGTTCACACGGAAACATATATGTTCATGTGTACCAGAAAACAAACCTGGAACGCCTTTCATCTGTTTTATCATTTTGGTATGCAAATCTATAGCTGTGTTCACAATCTCAATAGGATCATCCATCTTCCACGTCCAGCTCTTCCCAACAGGATTTGTGTGATGTCTCCAACAAAAAACACATTTGTTTGCACATGCTAAACTAGGAGTGGCCTCCATGCACCTATGCAGTGGGTAAATGCAAATCCAGATTTAAAATCAGCATACAAGGCTAGGAAGTCAATAAATACCAAGCCTACTTAATGATGCACAAGAGGTCAATGCAGTAGAACCTTTTCTTGTTAGCTCCATGATCTATTAAGCTATGTTGCTCGGATTCTTCAAAATTGTCATCAGTTGCATGTTGGATCCTTCAAAAGCAATGCAATTTTGAAGGATCCAACGGCAAAATTATTGGAGAATCCGAGCAACTTAGCTATTTAGGCAGTAGATAAGTATAGGAGCTAACTCTATTTTGTACTTACTGAATCTTCTTGATACCCATCAATGAATCCCTTTACTTCTTTCTTTTTTAAAAAAGGCAATAAAAGTTTGATTACTTTTGTGATCTCTTCAGATGGTTCAATGGGCTACGTCATAGGAGATTTTCCACTGAGGGCCTATTTGAGACAATAAAAAATGCCAGCTCATTTTCTAGTTGTTCATTGTGTAAGATGGAAGGTTTCCCTGCTATTCTACTCCTACTCCATATCACATGCCTCTAAAAACCGATCCTTCTTCTTTCGGATAAGCACATGCAAACATAATTGCAAACTTCATTTTCTTATTCACCGCATACTTGATCAACTCTAAGAATTCTAGCAGTCTAAAAAACTTCCAACAACTGGATCTCATCACAGTTGCAACTTGAACACATAGAAGATATTGTTGAAAACTCAAATACAATCATGTCAACCAAGGATTAAAGAAGGACTACACAACTCATAGACAGAATGCAATAGTAAAAATGTAAAAGCTATAAACAACCGTCTGTACTGGAAAGAAAAACAAACAATCACCTGTGACTCTCAATGCCGTAAAATGAGTGCTTATAGCAACCTCCACGCCCTCTAAGTTGTGATTTTGTCCATCTACAAAGTTTCACACCGCTATGCGAACCAATTATTTTATATCCCTGCAATTTATCACCAAATAAACTACCTTACCATAAATCCACCAAATAATCCAACTAATTAATTTGATACAACAAAAGTTCGTCATTTGACCTCGATACCTGTTTCTCCAAACTTGCCCTAATAACTGGAGTTACCATTGCCTTCTCTCCATTCACAGTTCCACCATTCGACTTCCCATTAACTAACTTATCATTAACTCCTTTCTTTCTTGAAGGTCCTTTACCCGCAATATCCTCAAGATCAACAATTCCTGACTCCTCGTCATTTTCTTCAAACTCGTCATCATATTCCTCATCATCACCTCCCTCACTCACAGCTTCATCTTCACTACCATCACCAACTCCATTCCCCATATCCCCTCCATTCTCGCCCAAATTACTCAAAAGCCCAACAATCCTCTTACTCCACTTACCAAAAACCTCATCCAAATTACCCTCATCTACATCACTTTCACAGACCTCTAAAACCTCAACCCCACCAAGTTTCTTCAACTTCTTCGAAAAATCACGACCCACAGCATTAAATGTTTCACCATAAGACCCACTCCCAACTCCAAAGATTGCAAATTTACACTTGCTAAGCAACAAAGATCCAACCCTGAAATCATCAGCACTCTCAGTTAACCAATCAACAAAAAATCCAGCATTTGAAGGTGGTTTCCCGTCTTCCCACGTAGAAGCTACAATAACTACAAAGCTTTCTTTATGCAAATCCTCAGGCTCATACTCTTTCGGGTCAACAAGATCGAATTCAAACCCGTTAAGGTTTAACAGACTATGAAGACTCTTTGCTAGGGTTTTAGAAGTGCCAGTTTGGGATATAAAGAAGATTTTGCCTCTTGGGGTTTTAGGGATAGGGTTTTGGGAAATGGGGTTTAGGGATTTGAGGCGTTTGGATAGATGACGGCGTGATTTGTAGAAGAAGAAGACTGTGGTGGCGGAGAGGAGCGTGAGGATGGCGAAGCGCGTGGGGTAAGAAGAAAGTGATAGGGACATGATGGGTATTTTAGGATTTGTTGTTACAAGCTTTGATCTTTAGCTACTATAATATTGTTTCATGTTCAAGAGAAAGCTTTGAGCTTTGATCTCAGTGCATCAATGGCGGCAAACGCTTATGAGGGCTGAAAAATGCTCTCTTTTGAGTATCCCTTTCTTCTTTCTTTATGTTAGAGAAAATGACAATATGGTCCCTTAAGTTTAAGGCAGGTTCAAAATAGTCTCGTGTTAGAATTGTAAAAAATGAAATGTTTTTAATTAATGTTAAATAAACTATAAACTTCTTTTAATCATAAACAAAAAGAAAGTCTTATCAAATCTATATATAATATAAAGCCAAATGTAAAAAAGGTGATGTAGCACCTCTCTAAAGCCTCCATTGCTATTTATCTTTTTCCTCATTTTTTTGACTTTTTTTTCTCTATTTTATCTTATTTTTTAATTAAAGAATTAATTATACTAATTTATTGTCTATAAGTTATTACATTAATTGTTAATTATTATATATATTATATTGAAGAACGGAAAAGGTCACTAACTGAAATCAATAAAGCCCAAAAAACAACATTTTTCCGTTACCACAACTCATCAATTCATAAAATCTTTTATTGTCCTTCTCTTATTCATCCTTTTTTTCTCCTCACTACATTTTGTGCCTTTTTCATTATTTTCCTGCCTTAATATTTTGCAAAAATTAAAAATAATTTTATTTATTTTGTTAACCATTTAACATCATTAATCACTTTTTTCTAATACCTTTCTCTATTCCTTCTTAAAGATATTAGTAAATTACAATTAAGACATTAATATCAATATAAGTTACAATTTTACCTAATTAATTTATATTATTCAATAAAGTTACAAATTTATTGATTACTATAAATACTAGAGCATATCTTCTTCACCAATAGTAAGAATTTCTTATTCTTCTTCTTCTTCTTTTTTCTTTCTTCATTATATTTATACTAAAGTACATCATTTTGTTTACGACTACTTTTATTATATATAGATTATTTGTTACTAACTTCTATTATTTCCAGTGTGGAAGATAAGATGAGCATATGGCAATTTTGGGATTCCAAATTCAAATTCAATTTTGATTAGTACAATATATAATTTATGTTACTCTTCTCATTTTAGTTTGTTTGATGTCTCTTATTTATAGTGTTCTTTCTTATTATATTTTTTTCATTTGTGTTGCTTTTTTCCTCATTATTAGTGATTTTACTATACTTATTATTCCATGCATATTTTTTGTGAATAAGTTTTATTGTTTACAATGGAAGATAAGATGAGCATATGATAATATTTTAGGGATTTAAGTTTAAGTTTGATGAACAAATCAGTAAAGGATCCCCTCAATTACTAATTTTTCCATTAATCTTCAGTGGTATATTGGATGTTGGTTATGTCGACAAATTAAATATTAGAAGTAAGGATCATCTTTCTTGGTACTTCTACAAAGATTCATTTACTTATTAATTAATTTTAATTTATTCTTATACTAATTTTATTTTATTTTTTGAAATTTCAGGTAAATTGTTTTTAACCTTGAAGCTTGAATCGTTTAGTTCATAGACCTTCAATATTTTTTTTATTGATTCAACATTGTATATGTTTTTTTCCTTCACAAAAAAATGAATTTAATTTTTGTGTTGTTATGTAAAGTTATGAATAATAAAATTAATTTGAGAATTCAAGAATTTCAGAATTTTTGTTTATGAACCTTTTAAAATGATTTAGAAATATTAACTAATATATAACTAAAGTTAAAGGAATATTAATTTATACATATAATACATTGAATTTAATTTATTTGAATACTTTATATTATTTATGTAATTGAGGTTATGTATTTCTCAATCTACTCATTTTATATAATAAAATAGGTCGAAAGTGATTTAAATATTTTATAAGCTAAGATTAGTGAAACGTGAAAAAAAGGTTAATTCATTATTAAAGAGAAGAATAGCAACTTTCATAGAATATGAATATTAAAAGGAAAAAAATAAGTATGAAGAGACTATAATATTTGTATGAAAGAGTAATTATTTAAAATTGTAATTGATCCTACTCGAATCTCAACAAATATTTTAGAACTATTTTTATTTGATGAACAAGGAGATAATATCGTTTAATGTTTTGAGCTTTCTAAATTTGATTTAATATTTGTATTCGTGAGGAAGATGCAAAAAAAAAAAAGTGTACAAACAATGAAAGATTGATTTGAAAAAAGTCATACAAAATTATAAAAGTAAGATCGATCACTAACTAAAGTTTTCATCAACAAAAAAAACTCTTGAGAAACATTAGAATATATTCTTTGATGTATTTAAATTTATTGACATGTGATCTTCATAATCTAAAATAAATAATAGATATAGAAAAGGAAGATGATCAATTATAATTATCAATATAATTCTATCTCATATAAAAAATATAAGGAAAATTTAACTAACAGAAAATTTAATTTTTGAATTTCCCTTTATAATTAGTTGAAGCAAAAAAGTGAACTAACTTAATTATCTTAAAGGAAAGATACTAAAAAATTGAAGGCAAAAATAAATAATTGAAAAGGGATGTGAAAAAAATGTGGAAACGAAAATGATTTTGAAATGTAACTAAAATAAGAGATCGAATTACATAAATAAAATAAAATTATCCAAATAAAAAATAACAGGAACAAGAAACTCATATAAACAAAAAATAAAAAGTAAAAGAGAGAAATTTCATGTTTTACTTTTGATCTCATTTTTATCAATAATTAATTAGATAAATTATTCTTTTATAAAATAGTTCGAAAAATTATTTTTATCGTTACAATAGTTGATAATCATTATCCACAATCATACAAAGGAACGTGTCTATAACCTTACAATGAAAGTAAAAAGGGACAACACCCCTCAATACCTACACTTTTAATGAAACTATTGACATATATTGGTATCAATAATCTTGCAAATAGTATGTGACTTCTTAACTTTCGAAGCTAATGATTCAACAAGTTAATTTGTATATATCACTGTTCAAATACAAAACTTATTGAGACTCGAGAGTATGATAAAAAATAAAATTCTTTTGATATATTACTACTATTCATATTTCTAATTTGAATTCTTGAATGAATGTAAATTCAATATGAGCTCAATACATACTAGAGTTCACTTATAAGTTACAACGCATTGGAGTCAAGTAGAATTGTCATACAGGCGCAAGAGAAAATAAACAATTGTGATGTAATGTGCTTATGATGTTCTTTAATTCTGAAAGGACTGACGATTTTACTTTTTTTGTGTAATTTAATACAATTTCTTTTGTAAGTTTCATTCTTTGTGAAGCCTTATGCACAAAACAAAAAAATTAGACATTTTATGTCTTAACCATAAATTTTGAAGGATAAGATTCTTTAAGAGCAATATTTATGTTTGTAAATAAATAAATTATATATTTATCAAGAAAAACAAGTTTTGTGCAGAGGTGTGAGAGGTTAACTATGAATGGTCTCAGGAAAAGTAGAGGAATATAAAGCTGTAATGACCCTCTTGGTCATTTTCTTGTTTTGCCTTCTGTGTGTCGTTTAGAGCGTTCCTATAGCGACCCCAAGTCATTTATGACTTGCTGGGACTGACAGTTCGGTCACCTGGTCGTTCGGTTGGTCTTGGTGCGAGTTTTTGTGTTTTGGAGCTTATGAACCTTGAATGAT
>JAJOOO010030443.1:0-16465 GCA_029582685.1 Solanum piurae
AGTGCTTAGCATCTGGTGCGTGGGCAATTTTGATTTTGGGGGCCCCAACATCGGGTGAGACGGGCCCTGCTCTGATACCATGTTAAATTAGGTCTTAGGCCTAACTCACACCCCAAAAGCTAGCTCAAAGGGAGGAGGATTGCCCAAAGCCTTATAAGGAGTCCACCCATCTCATTAATCACCGATGTGGGACTTTTGTCATTCTTTAACATTCTTTAACAATACTAAGCATAAAGGCCTTTAGAAATATTATAGAACTTTTTGTCCCTCGGCTTTATAATAAATAAAACTATCACTTGCTATTTTTTGCTATCGCCAGCCTTTAATCTTCTTCCATCACAATTTTCAGTTTGTCATCTTCTGCTTTACCATAAGCCTTTTTGTTATTGTTAATTTGTTGTAAGTAGTTGTGTAATATGATGATGCTCATATATGATGTCCTTTGTTTTGCTTGTATCTTATTATTTAGGGCCAAATTCATTGGTGGCCATCTAAAGTTGGCATTAATTTTTACTTAGACACCTTAACTAAGCTTCGTTCATTTTAGATACCTCGTGTTATGCCCCGCTGTGTCAATTTGACACTTTCTGCTGAGATGGCATAGTAAGTGTGATACACTCACTGGACACGTGTAAGAGCCACATTTTACCAAAAAAAAAATTCTTCTTCTTCCCTATTTTTTGGCTACCATTTTCCAAGCTTAAACTCATTCCATGGTGAAATAAATTTGACATGCCACAAATTAAAAGTGAATTCTAGCGCCCAGAAATTTTAAGCTTAAATACTTTCACTTATTTTGTTGTCCTTCCTCCTCAAAATAATTTGAGAAAAATCAACATAAATTTTAAGAAGAAGAAAACACACTCAGAAATGGCAATAAATTATATTTTCAATTATCAAATCCTACATTCACAACAAATAATTTTAGCATTCCAATCCATTTGTATGTCTTCTCACTTCATAATCACAGAAAAAGTCCAAATCAAATAGACAAGCTATATACTCCCTCCGTTTAAAAAAGAATGACCTCCTTTCTTTTTTAGTTTATTTCAAAATGAATGACCTTTTTTCTTTTTTTGTAACATTTTAGTTTCAGCTTTCCACGTGACATGTTTAAGGCCTCAAGATTAAAGGGCAATTTTGTACTTTTGACATAACTTTAATTTAGGACCACAAGATTCAAAAGTCTTTTTTATTTTCTTAAACTCTGTGCCAAGTTAAACTATGTCACTCTTTTTGAAACAGAGGGAGTAATTTTTAGTAGAAAGATTGGGACTCCATATTTATGTACTAAAACAACAATTTTTTACTTGCATTGATCCAGAAATCCAGCAGAAAAGGAAAAAAAGAAAATCTCCGAAAAAGGTCAAGCAAATGCATTACCACATTAACCAAATCAAGCATTCAAATATCAATCTACCAGAACAAAAACGTTCTTATCTCACGACATTTACAAAGTGATAAAAACAAACAAAAAAAAACTTCTTTTTTTGACGCATTTGGGTGGGGAGGGTCAGGGGTGGTGGTGGTTGGAGAAGACAATCTAGGTGAGAGAGAGGGGTTGGGGTTTGAGGTGGGGGTGGGGTAGTGGAGAAGACAATTTGGGGTGGAGGTGTGCCTATAATTTTCTTTTTATTAGAAGTGGTTAATTTTTTTTTAATTATTTAGTTAAATAAATGACACATGTCAATGAGTCATTGGTAGTTTTCTTCCTACTAAAAATCATCATTTAATAATTATTTTTTCTATATATGCCACATGTCTTTATTTAATTCGTCACTTTGACACGTCATCAGCGAGTGTGTTACACATACCTTACAAATTTGGCAAAAAGTGTTAAAATGACACAGTTGAGCATGACATGGGGTGTCTAAAATGAACAAAACCTAGTTAAGGTGTCTAAGTAAAAATTGATGCCAACTTTAGGTGGCCATCGATGAATTATGCCATTATTTAGAGAGTGTTTTTATATATCAATATCAACATAAATTTGATTTTTGATATCATAAATAATAAAATTTTGTTCACTATATTTAATTTTGATGCTTAATTATTAGAGTGATGGTAAATTATCATATTCTTCTTTTAAATATATGTTGAAGATTTATAAGTTTTTTAAATTTTTTTATTTAATAATATTAAATACATATTATAATTTGTTTTTTATGAGTGCTTAGGTTTTGTGCAATTTTTCTTTTTATTTGAACATAACATAAATATATAAGCTTTGAAACAGAAAAATCTAGTAAAATAAAATCTCTACTTCCTTTTCAAGATTCCAATTCCTCGTTTGCCTTTCTCCTTTTTATATATAAGTCTATAACGCATCACTGAAACCCCGTCTCCTCTCTTTCTACCCCAATCTCATTCAACTAGATCGGAATTTTCAACTGTTCGTTAAGATCGTATCAATCGGCGGGACGGCGACGGAGGCGGCGCATTGGAGAGAATTGAGAGATGACGCGATTTCAAGTGGGTGGGAAAGTGGTGGAGAGTGTGGATTTACTCAAGAATAGACACTGGTCATGGCGTTTGGATGTTTGGCCCTTTGTTATTCTATACGGTGTTTGGCTTCTAACTGTAGTACCTAGCTTAGATATTACGGATGCTTTCATAGTTCTTGGTGCCCTCGTTGCCTTTCATTCTCTGGTCTTCTTGTTCACTGTTTGGTCCGTTGATTTCAAGCGTTTTGTTCAGTATTCCAAGGTTTGTAAATAAGTTAATTAGATTGTCGGATTGTTATTTTTTTTTTTGTTTACTTAGTATTTGTTTTGTCTGTTTCAATGTGAAATTTCGGATTATTAGATGATCTTTGTAGTGGGTTTTGCTAAGAAAGCTTGGGGAATGCTAGTGGTACAGATTGATGGTGTATTTGGTATGAATGAAAATGTTTTCTTGGAAAATAAGTTAGTTTCTTGAAATGAATATTACTCCTATCCTTAATGTATATATAATGACAAATACTGTGGGATGTGGGGAGGCAGAGGTGGTGGGGATGAGGGCTATGGGGTGTGGGGGTGAAAACTTGTTGAAAGGTAGGAATCAACTTTAGCTAGAGCAGTTAAAACTTCTAGTAAATTGTTTAACAAGTAGATATATTAAGGATGGAACTTGACCTAAATACAAATTGACATAGCAAATTAGCCTGCATGAGACAAACATGGATCTATTTAAATCTGCATATGTAGTACTTCTATGTTTGGATATTTAAGCTACTATCCCTTTCTCCTGGCATATGCCTTTGACCTCAATGTTGGACCCACCCATACTTCAGTTTCCATTTGATTGTACCATCTCTATGTATCACATGAAGTGGATAGGCTGCCTTTCTCCTGCAGCTTCTTTTATATGAAGTATAAAAGAATTGAAGTTGAAGAAACAGGAATGCTTAATTTAATAGTACCTTTTGTTCTTATATCTTCATTCAGATACCTCATCAATGGTAAGGATTATGCCAAAGAAGAGTTTGTTGTGACTCACGTGTTTGCTCAACTTATTTTTACTTGATTGCCAAATTTTGTCAGTTTTATCCTCACGGGAGGGGGATCAATAGCTTGGGGATTATGTAAAGTATTAAACAATTATGGAGTTCATGATATGAAATTGTTATGATTATACCTATTTATGTCATCCTACATGTTTAGAATTCGAAATGAGATTTGAGAGGGTCCCAATGCAGTCATGCAAAGAAGATTTGAAATCCCAGTCTCCTCCCTTCTGTATGAACAGATTTTTTTTTTTCATTTATAGATAGAACATTTTCTAGTTATGTCAATACCAATTTAGACTCCTATTTCATAATTTGAATCTTGACCAGCTATTTTGTAAATTATTGTGCTACTCAAGGGGCTATGAGGAGGATGGGGAATATGTAACCTTGGGTTATACTGGCCGAGCTACAAGGCTCGTGGTTAAAGTAGTGTACTATTTGCTCACTGCATATTGAGATTTCCAAGACATGAGGTTCATATTGCAGATAGTTGGGTGACAATCTGAACCTAATTTAATCCTTTGCCTGGACAGGTGGATGACATACATCGAGCAGATTGTTGTAAAGTCACCCCAGCTAAGTTCTCTGGAAGTAAAGAAGTTGTGCCTCTTCACATTCGAAAGGTGCAGATCCTATTTTTTTTCTTGTTTTTAAGGAGATTTCTGCTAGATGTATCTTTAGTATTTTGTACTTATCACTGTAGCTTTATCTTAACTAATTGGAAAGTGACTCGCAAGGAATGAGAAAAAAAGAAGAAGAAATGGTCGAAAATTTTAAACACCACCTGACTTAAATTCTACCACGTTGTATTCTTCTTTTGATTAAGAGGATGGAAAATTGAAGGCGTTCTAAAAAAATAAAAAAGAGGACCGGAAATTGAAGGTTTCCCAAGAGTAATATCTGTTGGAGTAGGACATCTTACTTGTCCAGGGTCCAATTTCTTGATCTTAATTATCTTCTGTATTACGTTTCTGTAAGAAGTTTAACAGGCGGCATTGTTCCTTTATGATAGCAAGTTTAACAGGCTGCATTGTTCTTTACTTATTCATAGAGTAAGTGAGCTATAGCAGTAGATTGACACCCCTTTGTTATCGTGATAGTCATACTAACTGTTAGTACTTGTTCCTAAGGTTGATAATGGTAGAAAAAGTTTTAGTTATGAGGTTGCCTCACATAATAAGTTTTATGAACTTTTTGAGGTTGACTCATGTTTTTTAGACATAGCCAGCGTAGATGTGTATGCTGTACTCTTTGAGTCTTAACATTGTGTGACAAGCATTTCTTAGCGGTTTTTTTTTCTTTGGGTGCATTGAAGTGTTGGGGTTATAACTAAGTATATTTTAGTTCTGATAAATAGAGGAGAGCAGAGCATAAAGATTCAAGGGTTACTTCCTTCCCTTAATTTGTGTTATCAAAAGCATAAAGCACAAAAAAGCTCTAAGGTCCATCGGACCATTAAGCGCAAAGCACAAATAAAGTGCGCGCTTTAGTGAAAAAGGCGCAAAGGGAGAACAAACATAAATATATATGGTTAGTCTAAGACTAATAAAGTAATAATTATAAGCATGAATAACAAATATATGAACAAAGAAATTGGACAAAAAACCACTATGAAGTGAAATATCAGTTGTTTAGTGTCGCTTGTTCAGAAGAGGCTCATTGGCAAGGAAAAGTATGCCTTAGAACCTTGATGACGAGATTGGAATGCACATTAAGCGAGGCAAAGCGCTCAACACGTTTTGAGTCTCGCTTCAGGGCTTAAGTGTGCCTTTGACAACACTGCCTTTAATAAGGAAGTAAAAGAGGAGAAACAAACATAGAGAATGTGTCAGCTTTCCCCAAATCTACCATCCTTGCAGGATTGGATGAGAAGCAAGAGGATGTGTTGCTTGCACTCCAATTCGAACTCTACCAGAACAAGCTGAATTAAATTGTAAATGCTTAATTGAGTAAACTAGCCTTTTCTCTCCTTTACCCTCCCCTTCTGAGGTAAGTGGCCAATTAGATCAAGAATGTAAATGCTTGAACTCAGGGCCTTGTCATTATTGCTAATCTTGCTATTTATTTGGTAATTGTTTTGCTGTCTTAATCTAATTGGAGTGCTTAGAGGTGGACCCTGTAGGCGTTCCTTCCTAAGATTTCTTGAATTCCAAACATAACAATCTCTTGTTGACCATGTTTCACAGCAAAAAAGATGCTCAGAAAGGAAAACTATGACTTAAGTGACAACCTTAAGAGTACTAAATATTTTGAGGGTCAACGTGGTACTTTTGCTGCAAGAATGAACTGAAGTTCAAAGAGATAACTGAAAGAGTAAGGTTGTTATGAGTATGGAGATCTCGAATTCACAATTGATGGAAGATATTAAACAGTTGTTCGTCTAGATGTAGGTGTTAATCACTAGTAATTCTCTGCATCATGACAACCTTTAACTCTCTTCCACTAATGAGGTGGTTTAATTTGATTAAAAAGAGACCCATTTGCCATTTTATGTCATTAGGATGGTACTTATCTCTCCATCTTAGTGATTTTGTCTGTCACTTGAAGTAAATTGCAACATGTAGATGAGTATTCAGGATTCTTCATGCTTTTGCCGCTTGTCCTCAAATGGACCAACAAGAAAATGTTGGTCAAGCTTGTATCAGTACTTTATAAAAAATAAGTATATGTTGGTTGCTTTAGTCCTGGCGAACATATGAAAGCTGGGAAGTACTGATCTTATACATAAATTACGGAGCTGTTAATATAATATCAACTTTATTACATTTACCAATTGTTACCAATATCTTCCGAAAACAGCCTCTCTACCTCCACAAGGTCAGGTTTGCGTACATTCTACCCTCCCCTGTCTCCACTTGTGGAATTTCACCGTGTATGTTGTTGTTGGGTAAAATATTTTAAAAAAAATCTCAACCAAGAAGAAAAAGACACAGCATTTACTAACTAAAGGTTAGGTAATGATTCATGGCTCACAAATTACACATTTATAAGAACAGATGAACATAGTTGTGACAATTTACATAATGATATTTGTACACATAGCAAAAAAAGAATTATAATGCACAAAGACTGAAGGATGGAATCAGCAGCAATATATTATATACTTCATTTTCCATTTCTATGCCCAATAGCTAGCTTAACCGAGGTACAAAATTCTACGCCCAGTAGTTAGCTTAACTGAGGTACAGATTTCTATATCCAGTAGCTTCATCTTCATATTTTTGAGATAATCTACAAATCCCTCATTCCACCATGCTCCTTGTTAGATTTTTTTTTTAAAAAAAGTTTCAACCCTCCCTCACCCTGCCCCATTGCCATCCCTAGAGCTGGCAATCCATGGAAAAATCTAGTGTTTTCAAGCTCTGTTATCCATGGAAAAATCTAGTGTTTTCAAGCTCTGTACTGATTCTAAGATTCGAGGCTTTAAACTGGTTTATCTGTTTTCCAACAAAAAGAAAACTCTTTATTCTATCTCCTGATTGTGTCAAACTGTTCCTCTGTTTATGCAGCTGGCTGGTTCTTCGTCTTCTGAGGGCGTGGATGAGATTTATTTTGAGTTCAGGAAGCAACAGTACATCTATTCAAAGGAGAAAGGAACTTTCAGCAAACTTCCTTATCCTTCAAAAGAGACGTTTGGATACTACCTTAAGAATACTGGCCATGGAACTGAAGCTAAAGTTGTTGCTGCAAGTGAGAAATGGGGCCGGAACGTGTGAGTTTTCCCTCTTTTCTATGCATTCCCTTGGCAGACCATTATGTTATCCCGTGTCAAGCATTCATCACAGAACATTTTGTGGTTCTCTCTTGCAATGTTCTGCTCCCCTCCTCCTCCTCTTTCTTGAAATAATAAAGTCTTGGCAAGATTTTTTTTAAAGAAACAGAGAACCTAGTTCTTCAACTGAAAAAAAATTCTTGCATTTCTATTCTAATCTTATATTTGTTGGTGAAATGTACGCATTAAAGAAGGTATTCATAATTTTTAGCAAAGAAATGCCCAATGTTGTAATTTTATTTGAATCCTACAATAAGGCAATAGACTCACGAACTCCTTAATACTTCAGAGGTTATAATAGCTTTTGGACCGCAATGGTATCTTCTAAACCTTTCTTGCTATTATTATTTTAATTCTAATAGATGACTAGGACCTAATCAAATTAATATCTTTATGCGATTAACATTTCCAGCTTGTTGATTTCAAATGCAAGTCCAATGAACTGATTGTTCCTTGCTTACCTGATACATGCAGGTTTGAATATCCTCAGCCAACATTTCAGAAACTAATGAAAGAGCAGGTCATGGAGCCTTTCTTTGTATTCCAGGTATGTTTTGATTGAAATCATTTATCTATTTGATAGAGTCCTACTGCAGTCACTGCCCTATTGTTTATTTTGTTTTCAAAATTATCTAACAGGTGCTCATTACATGCAGGTCTTTTGTGTGGGTTTATGGTGCTTAGATGAATACTGGTATTACAGTTTGTTCACTTTGTTTATGTTGTTTATGTTTGAGTCAACAATGGCTAAAAGCCGCTTGAAGACCCTGTCTGAATTAAGGCGCGTAAGAGTTGACAGCCAGACTTTGATGGTGTATCGCTGTGGAAAGTATGTCAAGACAAGCATTGCTCCTTATAATATTTTTTTTCCACATGTACTGCAATTTAAACATCAATAGATAGCTATGCATATTCTTCATGCTGAGTGTTAAGAGGTGTGCATGGTAGGTGGGTGAAACTCTCTGGGACTGAACTGTTACCTGGAGATGTTGTGTCCGTCGGTCGCTCTGTTGGTCAAAATGGAGAAGACAAGTCTGTACCTGCTGACATGCTTTTGCTAGCTGGAACTACTATTGTGAATGAGGCTATCCTGACAGGCGAATCAACCCCACAATGGAAGGTAATCTTCCTTTTCTGTTCTCTGTTTGATGCTGTTTATATACAAGTAAATGAAGCTGCACTATATATATCTATTTCGTTTTCTTAGACAAGATGCTGGGGGAACTGCTCTTTTAGTTGGCATTCAATATTTTTTCTTATATTTACTGTTCAAAGATATCAAAGAGGTACCTGTGGTAGATTTTGGTATTTTCAGTGTCATGTTAAGTGACTGACATTTCAATTGGACTTGGGTGAGATTATCTCTAATTTGATAAATTGATTGTGAGGGGCAATGCTGTCTTTATAGCCATTTTCCCCAGTCAATAGGGGAATATGTACTTGTAGAGTTTGACTGAGCATGTCTTGCCTCCATATTTGCACATTTTCAGCTTCCATTGTCTAATGGATGTAGCAAATCCTTCTGTCGGAGTTCAATTCTTTCTGTGTCAGCTACAAATGCTAGGTCCAGCTATTACTGCACTGAGCCCTTTTCAAATTTATGAGCTGTCAGTTATTGAATATAATGAGCGGGAGATGGCAGAGTGATAAGTGTCTAAGTTCGTCAAGCTGTCTCTTATTGCAACTTGTGGTGCTCATGCTTCTAAGTCTTTATTATATGCTGAGTGTATAACTTTGTAGTTCTAATCATTCCCCCTTTATTCATTCAGGTTTCAATCATGGGTAGAGGAATTGGGGAGACATTGTCTGCTAAGCGAGATAAAGCCCATGTCCTTTTTGGTGGAACCAAAATTTTGCAGCATACACCCGATAAGGTTGTCAATGATTGATAACTCTTTATGTTTAGTTGCTTCTATAATTTATTCATTAACTTTTTCCTTTTCCTTTTTTTGTCTTCCTTTGATTGTCATCATGAGTAGAGCTATCCAATGAAGACCCCTGATGGTGGATGCTTAGCTGTTGTTCTACGAACTGGGTTTGAAACAAGTCAAGGCAAACTTATGCGGACTATTTTATTTTCCACAGAGAGGGTAAATACTGTTCTTTAATCTGCTGGTATCTCAAGAGAGCATTATTATTTGTGTGTCTACAAATGATGCTATTATTGGATTTTTAAAGTACCATGACATATGTATTACTTTTTGTAGGTTACTGCTAACAGCTGGGAAAGTGGTTTTTTTATTCTTTTCTTGGTTGTTTTTGCCGTAATCGCAGCGGGATATGTTCTTAAAAAGGTATTATCTTGGTTCTTTGATTGGATTTGCTTAGGCTTGTCTAGTTTCAGCTGTCTCCTTCAAATCAGCTGTGGGAAGTAACTCAGATAACCGGCCATGCTTCTGGAGTGGAATGATGTTTTGTCGTGGAATGCTAATTTCTTTCCCTTTTTCTCCTTGGCACGTGCTCATATGCAGGGGCTAGAGGACCCAACAAGAAGTAAATACAAGCTGTTTCTCAGTTGTTCATTGATAATTACTTCAGTTATCCCTCCAGAGCTGCCAATGGAGTTATCAATAGCTGTTAATACATCTTTAATTGCTCTAGCACGACGAGGGATATTCTGCACAGAACCTTTCCGGATCCCATTTGCTGGAAAGGTGAGTTTTGTGTCCTAAGAGTATTCGTATTGGACATTTTTTCTTGTGTTTGAAATCCTTGACCTTCTGGGCAGGAGTAATTTGAGGGTCTTGATGGGTAGCATGTCTTCTTTCCTCTATATTCTTCATGTTTTTTTTGGTCTCGGGAAATAGTTGATGGACCCGTGTTTTCATCAAATGAAGCAAATCCAGAGAACACTGGCTTTTGCATTATAGTCATTTAACATGGTTAGGCTACTGTTAGACCAACCTTTGCAAGGGAAAAATTAAGGGTAGAGTATTTACTTACTTTTTTTTTCATTCTAAAAAAAAGGATGGAGTTCTAAGGTCCCTATGGATTGCATAATATCATGATCGGTGTTATTAAAAGCCATCGCTTCATGGGGGAAGCTATGTGCTTGATACAAGTATGTGCTTCAAGTTTTCTTTCACATGTTATCAAAGCCAAATTTTGGTAAGCCTAGTTTCATAAATTTCTTTTCTCCACCTGTTGTATTTGCTTTTGGCTTCTCTCTCACACCCCGGGTCGTCGGCTGCACTGGGCTTCTCTCATTTCTCACTCAATTTAGCCCATCGAGCCACTGACTCTACTCCAGGTTCTCTCCTTAGGTTGTTGAGTCATGTCTCTCTCCCTAGTGTAAACAACTCTAGGACCACTCATCATTGTATCGAGCCTGCGCTCTTGCTTTGGGTGCATTCTTCAGCCTATCAAGGCTAATCTCTCTGTACATCAAGTCAACTCTTCAATCTTCTTAAAAAAGTTGTAGAATTGGGTTGCACACGGGGAAGGACATCAGAGAATATAACCCTCATTATTGCTTTTATATTTGGGGTGGATGCTCAAATTCTTTTCATGGTGCTTTCCTGGTCTTATGTGAGATTCTAGTGTTGGCCTCAAGTTTGTGTTTTAAGCCTTTAAAAATTCACTAGCAGCATTTAGATTGTTCAGTGTATCAGTGTTTTTTTCCAATATGCTCTTTGGATTTAAGACTCTAATTTCTCTTCTGTGTTTTGATTTTTACTTTTTACCTTTTCTCCCTGCAGGTCGATATTTGTTGCTTCGATAAGACTGGAACCTTGACATCCGATGACATGGTATGACAGTCATATACTTTAGTCTTCTACCTTAGTTGCTGAACTTTAACGTTTTGATTTCTTTGGTGTTCCAATTCAGGAGTTCTCAGGGGTTGGTGGATTGACTGACAGTGAGGACTTAGAAAGAGAAATGACTGCAGTTCCATCTCGTACTCTGGAAATTCTTGCTTCTTGTCATTCTTTGGTTTTTGTGGACAATAAGCTGGTAACTAATTTTGCTTCATAGTTTTGTCCTGGAACTCATTCTATATTATTTGTGTAGCCAAGTAAGAACAACATTGATTTTGGTTCTTCCCAATTTCCTTTTTGTTGGTGAAGAGCTACCCACTAGGGTCTAATCTACATGCCACATGGATGTTTGTTTATGTTGTACGTCACATGCTCTGATATATAATAGTCACTGGAACATCCATAGACAACAAAATAATTCCATAGACCACTATTGGTTTGGATCTCTTTCATGTATTTTATATTAGTTGTTTAATAAAGTTTTTGTGGTTAAGGTGTGTGCCTGCTAAGTAACATGTGGGGTTTTCAGTTATCAAAAATGTTAGCCATTTGATGAGGTTTTCTCAATTGATTTTACTTGACTCTCATTTGGATTTAACTTTCTTAAAATGTTGGGTACGAAACTGAGAATTTAGTTCACGGAAATAATATTTTTCAAGGCATGAACCTTTGGTGTTCAGATATAATAGGGTATTATTTACCTATTAAAAAGAAAGAAATAACTGAATCCTCTTAACTTTCCTCGTTCTTTTTCTTTATATACGGTATTCATTAATGTATATGACTTGTGCATTTCCCATAGTTTTTAATGCAATTATCTCAACTTATCTGAAGGAAGGAAAAAGTAAAATAATCTTTCATTTGTTTGGATTCTGGGGTATTATTTGGTGTTAATTCATTCAACATTTGCATTAAAAACATCCTCATTTTGTTGACCATTGCTGTTTGCTTATCTGGTGCCAACATCCTCTTTTCTTGTAGGTGGGTGACCCTCTTGAGAAGGCTGCACTTAAAGGGATTGATTGGACATATAAATCAGATGAAAAAGCCATGCCAAAAAAGTAAGCTTTGCCTGGGATGTCATTTCCTACTGCTATTAAGAAAGAATAGTTTTGGCCTCAGATGTCTACTGCTTTAAATAATCTTCAGTTGATCCTTGTAGTTCTGCAGTTATTCCTTTCCTTTCATGTCATATTTCTTCGCTTGTCCATTTGTGCCCTCTGTTTACATTTGATTTTTCCAAGTTAAACATTCTTTTGAAAAGGGATAATCAATTACACAAGTCTTATGAGTTAATATTTGACTAATTCTGGCAGATGGTGAATGAGTTTGAATGATCTAGTCTATTGTTTTTCATGTTCCATGAAAAAAGGCATATAGTCTGTTTGGTCAGGTTTTTGGGAAGTTCGAAGTGCTTATTTTTTAGAGTTGTTTCGAAAACTTTTCTTCTTGAGACGAGGGTCTATTGGAAACCACCTCTATACCCCACAAAGGTAGGGGTAAGGTCTAAGTACATCCTACCTGTTTTTCGGAAGCTGAAAATTGTAGCTTTTCCCCAGATTCACTTTTGGGATCTTGGGGAAGTGCAAATTTCTGCTGTAATATTGTGTGTTTCAAATTGGTTAGCGAAACACAAATTGTTTCTCTCCAAAAGTACTTTGAAGTACTTTTTCGAAGAACATTTCTGTAAACAAAACACTTCCAAATAAGCTGATTTTGGAAGCTTGGCCAAACAGGCTGAGAAACCAACTTCCATTGCCTTGTAGTTTTTAGCGGAGTTCCAAATAGCTATTTTGTTTTCACAATTTTGAGATAACCGTAACTTCCAAAAAGTAAACGTCCCTTTCTGTTTTGGAACCAAATCCATTCAAATGTTATTTTCATCAAATCTTCAACAAACAATACTAGCTCCAATGTTGTTCACCTTTTGCTTGTGACATAGAAGACTTCAATTGTTGTGTTATTGTTAGAATCAGTTTAGCTAGATTGATAACTTCTTATGACCTTAAGTTGTTGTGGATAGGCTCATTTATTGCCTTTCATCGTCTCTTCAGGTTGTCCCTCATTTAGTTAAACAAATAAATTCTTTGACCGAGAGTAATGAACATACCACTATTCCTCATCATCCTTATTAGTTGGAAGTGCTTTCAAGCATCTTTATTGGATTCAAAGTTGTGTTTTTTACTCTGTATTCATCTAACACAGTTTGGATAACATGGAGAGATTATTTTGATAGAAATGGCTTAATAGAAAATTATCGTATGTGCAATGGATCTGTTTTTTAGATTTTGTTCCTTCTTGAACTTCTAACAAGAAAAATAGCTGTTTATCCTTTTTTTCCAAAAAAAGTTGTCTTATCTTGTTGTTAATATTTTTTTCTCTTTCTTAATACTGGATACTGCAGAGGTGGAGGTGATGCTGTTCAAATTGTACAGCGACATCATTTTGCTTCTCACTTGAAAAGAATGGCTGTTGTTGTTCGTATTCAGGAGCAATTTTTTGCTTTTGTCAAGGTTTGATGCCTAGTTCCTTCTTATCCAGCTTTGTTGGATTGAATGAGGTCAAGGGCCAGTTGGTCCAAGTGGAGGCATTGAAATAATTCCAAGGGTCAGTTGGTAAAGAGACAGGTCATGTAGGGATTAATAATGCAAGGATTGTAATATAGGGATTATAATGCAGGAATTGATAATGTAGTGTTTGTAGTGCATCAATCATAGTACGGGTATCATTCCTTGTACAATGCATAGTTTAAAATATGTGTTTTGTTTATCTTTTTTAAAGGGATTGAGAGTCATTTTGGTCATTTTAGTTGCTAATCCATATACTACTAATTCTTGTATTTGTATTCCATCTTCTATCCCACATATAATAATACATAGATTCATTCGTACGTTAACACAAATATTGTTTAGGTTAGCAACAAAAATGATGACCAAACGGTGTATAAGTAAAGCTTAATGCAACTTAGTACACTATATGAGCAGTTTTATAGGGAATCAACTGTAGAAGAATGCCCTTTGGAGTTGTCATCATGATATGGTAAAACCTATTTCATGTTTGTTCTTGTCAAATGATAAAGAAAGTTTGTGTTTGTGGCAAAAGTATTTTCTGACGATAGTTATTATTTATTGTGGAAGCTCTTTGATTAATTTGAAAGTGCTGTGTGTAACGGTGTGTCCATATATCTATAAGACGTGTTTTTGATTTAGTGTTTTGCATCACATGAGGAGGCAGATAAAGCCAGTGCCTTCACAGGATGCATGCTACTTTATTTCTTGGCAACTTTTTCTTCTACTTTATTTCTTGGCAACTTTTTCTCTGTGTTTGTTGGGTTGGCTTGATGATTTTAAAGCTAAAGTAAGTGCATTTGGGAATGATTCTCCAGTTCAGTCCGCAAGTTCAAATGAGCTTGTTTCACTAAAGAACATTTATTGGTTTCCATTGTACAGTTAATATTTAATAATGCGACTTGCTAATTAAATCAATTTCTCTTACTAAAAATATTTCCAGGGTGCACCGGAGACAATACAGGAAAGGCTCATTGATGTGCCACAATCTTACGTGCCAACCTATAAAAAATACACCCGTCAAGGATCACGTGTATTGGCTCTGGCTTTCAAGTCTCTGCCAGATATGACAGTAAGAACCCTTCCATAGCAAAATTTGTCTCTAACTCTCACTTGTTTGATTATTACTTACATGGTATCCAGCTTTCTACCTTCTTTCTTCTTTTACACTTCAATTTCATTGAACTTTTCTCCATGCTCAACTTGGTGTAGGTTAGTGAAGCCAGAAGCCTAGAGAGAGATGTAGTGGAAAATGGGCTTACTTTTGCTGGTTTTGCGGTAAAAGCTCATTTTCCCTTTTGTGCTATAATGATCTGATGTTCGTTCCAGGGATATTGTGCAGCCTCTTTGACATGTTTGGTATTACTTCTTGATGATTTATTAGGTGTTCAATTGCCCCATCAGAGGAGACTCAGCCACTGTCTTGACTGAATTAAAGCAATCATCTCATGACTTGGTAGGTTTGGTTTGGCTGATTTTTATTTTCCTTGTTTTCTTGTGTTCTCAGCCACTTACTGATTCGTACTGTGCTGAACAATTGGTGATGTTATTTTAGTTAGTAGTCCTTAACTAATTACGTAATGCTTCATGAAGCTTACCAGAAACTAAAATTGCGGAAATTATATTCACGGTCCTTGTATTCGTAGTCAGGAAATTTGTATTTGGCATATTATCTTTGAAGCCCCCAGCGGAGTCACTTAGCAGAAGTTTGCTTAGGCAGGGAAGCAGTTACAAAGGCCTAGAGGACCATCAATCTTCTGATGTAGTGACTCTATGAATAGTAACACCTAATTTGACTTGTTAAAGCCTATGAGTGCCATCTTCAATTGAGTTGTTCTTTAAAATTACAGCGTTGAATAAGGTTTGAAGTATTGTGAAAAACACATCACATATATTGGATTATACAATTTTCTATTTTTACATGTGTAGTCTTACCACTTACATTCTAAAAAAAAAGAGAACTCATTCTAAGTCTTACCACTTTGAAGCTCCCAGTACTCATCTATAACCATGGTTTAATAGGTCATGATTACTGGTGATCAAGCTTTGACAGCTTGCCACGTGGCTCAACAAGTCCATATTATCTCAAAACCAGCACTGATTCTGGGACGTGCTAAGAACAAGGAAGAATATGCCTGGGTTTCTCCTGATGAGACAGATATAGTCAGCTACAGGTAGAAAATGAATGTTTAATGCAGTATTGAACTCTGCTCATATATAGTTTGCCTTGTTATTTATTTTTATTGAAGATTTTACTCTTTTAACAGTCCCCAATTGCTTTATGTTCTTTGTTGTCGTGGTACTAACAAGATTGGGAATCTGCATCATTGATGTTAAACATTTTTTTTTGCTTTTCCTTTTATTGAAGAATTAGCTAAAGGAACATAAGCTAATGAATTTCCATGCATTAGTAAATATATTGAGTTATATTCTTCATGTAAATGGATTTAACTTATTACGCTGAAAGTGTGAAGATTTGTACATGGTCAGTGTGGTATTGTGAGTTAACCATTTATAACATGCAAGTTACTATTTTTACTAGGTTGCTAATTCATGCTTACCTTAGAAGTGACCTAATTGTATTTTTTACTCGTCTATGCATTGTACCAAATTCTTTAAAAAATAAGATGAATTAACTGAGATATTTTGTGCAATAAACAAAACATTAGTCAATCATATTCTCTTTCAGCTTTCATAATCTTATGTTACATACATTTGTAGTGAAAATGAAGTTGGAGCTTTATCAGAAGCCTACGATCTCTGTATTGGAGGCGAGTGCATCGAGATGTTGCAGCAGACATCTGCTGTCCCCAAAGTTGTTCCTTATGTAAAGGTTGGAAATATGTGATAAAACCTGCCTTCTCTCTCTCTCTCTCAC
>JAJOOO010030444.1:0-13071 GCA_029582685.1 Solanum piurae
AAGATTTTTTAAAGGGGTAAAAATTGACATATTTAGAAAATAAATAAATGACATCATCTTTTTTTTTAGTTCAATTAATTCAATTTACTAGGTTAGTCATTTGTAAAAAAACAAATGATCAATAAATCAAATAAGATTAGTTTAATTTTCATCTCCTTAGAATAAAATTGGAAAAAAAAACAATGAAATTAAAGAAATTAAATTAAATTAAATAGATTTTGTTTAAAAAACTATTCACAATTTTAATATTTCTTCGTTCGGTTAAATTTAATTTACTTTATTTTATATAAATATTTTTTCTAACTCAATTTAAAATTTAATAAAAATTTATTGTTTCTTCAACTTAGTACACATAAAGAGAACTATGTAGAAACAAATGAAAAATATAAATAAGAAGAATCTAAAAGAAAAATTTACAAAGAATGTGACTAATAAATTTAAACAAAGACAAATTGAAAAAAAAAAAAGAAATAGCATAAAAAGAAAATAATGAAAAATAAAAAGGATAAAGCTTCACATTGAACCAATGAAGCCTTTTCATTTGTTTGGGGAATCTGGGCCCAAAACTTCTCAGCCCTTTTAAAGCATAAAAAAAAAACTATCAGGCGGAAATTGAACCCCTTGACCATTCCACTATCCTTCTCTTTAGTGTTGAGGGGGTTCATTTTAATTAATATACCCATAAAACCAGAATTTGACCAGTGTAATTTTTCCGCGAGGGGGTTCGGGTGACCCCCCTCGGTTCCACATAGCTCCACCCCTGCCTCCACCTACATCCCCACCCCCACCTTCACCTTCACCTCCACCTCCACCTCCGTCCCCACCTCCACAATACCGATGTGGAATGCAAAAGGGTGGCAGGAAATGTAATATAACCGGAGATTGTTGTAGTATATGGGGTTGGTGTGGACCCACATACGAGTATTGTTCTCCTGGATATTGTCAGATGCAATGCATGTCCAGGTCCATACCCACAGCGACGATGCGGATGGTAAATCATGTCCTACTGGTACTGGACAGTGTTGTAGTAACGATGGTTGGTGTGGGACCACATCAGATTATTGCGCTTCTCAACACTGTCAAAGCCAATGCAACACTAGTACTACGTCTCTAACCTCATCCCTCAAGAATCCTATTGAAAGTTTCATGCTCAACATTGTCTAGATGCTACTTCCCAAATACTAGCTACAGGATGTACTTTTACTCCTCTTTTGGAACAACATGCTGAAATAAATTCTAATATTAATGCGTGTTATTATAATGCATACGAAAATGCACTAATTAATGTAAATAAATAAAGAACTTTTGTCTACTACCTTATTTTAATTGGCCACTCGATTTTTACGTTTCATACTCTAAATAAATTGTGATGATATTATTATTCTTAGCTAGCGTATCAACCGCACGTGCCACCTATGATGAATTATAGTAATTAAAACATTTTGATTTACATTTCTCTTTTGAAGTCTCTGGAAGAAGAAGGGTAGACGCTTAAAACATTTGTTTACACAAATAGTAGTACACATGATTTGATTAAAACAGGGAAAAACTATTTAATTAGATATACATACCTATCATATCTACTATTTAAACTTTATTTATCATCTTACTATTTAATAATTTTGTATTAGACTTGGAATGAAATACATTACTCCTTAAAATTACTTTAAAATAGAGTCTTTAATTATCTAATAACCACTTATTCTTTTTATAATTTATACTTTCACTTCAAATCAGTCTCTCCCTCCTCCTTCTCTCTCAAACTATCTTCTTCTATTAAATCCACCTTTATTACTACACTTTCAAAGCACCCCAACCATCATAATTTCGATTTCATCAACGAAAAAATCCAAATCAATTCATTAATACTTTAGAGAAATCCAAATCTATTTATTACCTATCTCTTTCTTTTGTTTTTCTTTCTTCAAAAGCAATCCACCCATAGCGGAAGTCGGATAAGCACACCCATAATTTACATTTTCTATGCGATTTGTAAGCTATTGCACTTACTTTCTAGCTTTTCAATCCCTTAAACATCAAAACCCCTTTGTGAATTTATCCAAGAAAAAAGAAGTCTAAAAAGAGAGTTCAATTATTACCATGTGGAATGGTACAATCATTTCTGAACGTACCCTACCTAATAAAAGTCGTGTGTTTTATTTTGCATCCCCACAATATATATATATATTACGTGCCCGAAACTTAATGAAACAAGTACGGTACTAATAAAAAAATAATTAAGCCATATAATATCGTAGACATTAAATTTTGTGAAATTCTATAAAATGAATTTGATTTGGATTAGAATTTTTAGAGACTATTTTATGATTTCTATTAAAGTCCTGATTCATACCGATATAAATGGTAATATTATTTCTTAAAGAGACATCTCAAATATCTCATAAATTCATTGATAATCGTTGAGATCAGATATATAACAAGATAATTTAGATAAATATACTAAGATCCCTCGAATCACTTAGAAATTTAAAGAGAAAAATAATGGGAGAAGCAGATTTGAGCACACATTACTTTATTAATAAATTGTGTTTCTTCATATTAATCTTCTATCACTTTAAAATTATCTATAAACAAGTACTTCTAATAAAATCTCTCTCCTAAATTTCCCCTCGGTCATTCTCTCTCCTTTTCTCCCGGATCTTTTTCTGTTAAACCCACTTCAATTACTGCACTTTCAAAGCTTCACAACAATTATAGCTTCGATTTCATTGACGAAAAAATCTAATTAAATTGATTAATAAAATTAAATGAAAATTTTTCTTTTTTCTTTTTTTTTTCCCTTCTTCAAAAGCAACCCACCCATAGCGGATGGGCATTTACTGCAATCACACTCATGTCGAGTGTTGTTTCATGATATCATATTTTCTCTTTCAAGCAATGTTTTTTTTTTTCATGTTCGTTGGTCTTGGGGTAAGTTTTATTACATACATAAAATAAATTATATCAGATACACATGTGGTGAGTAAAAACTAGTGAAATTTATGGTGTTTAGTGAAACTGGAGAGCATCAAAATGCACCCCGCTGATAAGAAATAGGATAGAATGGTCAATATTTATAATAAATAATAATAGAGTTATTTTGAATAAGAAATTTTGACTCAATAAATAATTTTGTCTAATATTCTCGTTTAATTATACAACTAGAAAAGAAGTAAAATCCATTAATTCGTTCTTTACTCATCAAAGTCAAGCAAAATGTAAAATCCTAAATGAGTTACATTTGCGTACGTACCCCTGCATATAGATGAAAATGGTGGGAATCTATATATTATAGAATGAACATACATAGTCATTCGCTATTTTGATTTAGATAAAAGTCATTTATTTATTATAATATTAATTACTAATTAATTAATGCATTTCATATATATGCATTAATATAATAAATACACACATTACTTAATATTCAATCACACTTCACTAGTCCCAAAAGAGGAGTAAAAGTACATCCTCTAGCCAAGTTTGTGAAAGAAGCTTTGATTTGGCTTAATACTCACAATAGTCTGGCGTGGTTCCACACCAACCCCATCGACTACAACATTCTCCATTAGGACATTGTTTACCTCCAGCTTGGCTTCCACATTGCCCTGATTGTACTACTGATAGGGCTGATGTGTCGTCGTCTAGCTCTTTGCATTGACTTTGACAAAATGGAGAGTTACAATAACTTGATGTGGTTCCACACCAACCAGAGATACTACAACACGACCCTTCAGAACATTGTTGATGTCCCCAAGTTTGTAATCCGCATCGTCCTGGTTGATGTACTGACTGCACAACATGTGTTTCATTAAAGGGAAGAGATGCCTCATGATCAGCTGAGACCACCTTAACAAGGAACAAAACCAACACAACTAAAAAGTTTCATTTTAATTTGTGAATTGTTATGGGATAGATGAGGTCTTATGATGCTGTGGTATATATAAGAAAATAAGTTACAAGTGATTCCCTAAGGTACATAAGTAGTATTAATTTTGTTTTGTTATTACATTTTCCTTTCAATAAAAAGGGTTATAAAAAATAATTGGCCTAATAGACCATTTAAAAATTATTTTTTAATTAGAGATGTATTTAACTAAGTTAATTTTATATATTTTAAAATTGATTACTACTTAATGATAAGGATAATATTAGAAGTAAATGATAAATTTATCTTAATTTGTTAAAATAGACAAATAAAAAAATATTATTTTTAGTATAAAGACCAAGTGAAGAGATGGTTGAACTGTAGCAAGAGCATTCAATAAAAAAGACCAGGGATTGAATCCCACCTAATCCTTTCTTAGTCTGTTGAATTTGGTGCAACGTACAGTATCCTAAAAAAGGGTGCTCGGGGATATTTCCGGCCCCACCTTCTACTTATATTTTTTTTTGTCGAGCCTATCACATATGACTTTTCTAATTTTGTTTATTTTTCTGGTTTTGTTTACATAGAAAGTCTAGTTACAGATCATTAATTATAATGTGATCCGCATGTCCAAGATTACGAGATTCTTAGCTCTTCCTAAGAACCTTGTAAATATATTTTTTTTAGTGTCTGCTTCTAAGCTTTTGAAAGGTTATTGAATTATGAAAAATTATTTAGCAAATTACTACAAGAAAAATGCTCTATAGAGAAGGGAAAAATGGTCCCTAAAAGTGTATTTCCGGTCCCAAAAGGTCATTAGCGACTGGAAAAAACTGGTCGCCACCGGTCCCAATAGGCTTCGTCGCTAAAGTCCTTTAAGGACGAGATAGAATGGATGGTCCTTAAAGTGTTTTGGCGACTATTTTAAATCTGGTCCTTACAAATCTTTTGGGACCATCTTTCTGGTACCTGACTGAAGATTTTAGGGACTACATTGCAGGTCGTTAAATGATTTATGGCGACCAGATTTTTGCTGGTCGTTATGCTATTTTCTTTACCTGCTCAATCTCACAACCAGATTATCAACTATTAGTCTAGTCTATATTCAATTTGCAACTACAAAATCAGGTAATTAATATAAAGATTCTACTTTCATAAATATCGAAAAACTAATTACAAAAGATGACAAGCATCGGATACTAGAACTGTATATCAATGATGTAAGATAGTCACAATATTTTGTACACAATCCCTTAGAAAAACATCTATATAGGTATTATCCCTAAACTGCACTACAATATGACGGTCGTGAATATGTTTCTTCCCCAAAAATTTGCTTGTAAACTTCAATGTTTCCATAACCTGTAACAGTAATAAAAAATCATTTAGAAAACACTCAAAGAATCAACTGGAAAATAATGCTCAACATTTCTCTATTATACATGAGATTCCAGCTACAAAATAATATCAGTGTGCAACAATGATGCCTTCAAATTTGTAGAATCTCTACATGTGTATCACAGCCATTACCTATTTTAGGTTCTTCCTACAAGCTGGTCATAGCATAATAGTGGTCTTCTAGTAGGTAATCTAATGAGAACTTACCTAATTTCTTTATGTTTTTGACAATTCAAGATTACAATTACTCTAGTTCAACTTCTAGCTTACATCTAGCTGTAGAAACATGAGAAACTACATTACTGAATCTTTATTTATACTAGGGAGAAGGGCCTAAAATACCCTTGAACTATTAGAATTGGTACAAAAATACCCTCCGTTAACCTATTGGCTCTATAATACCCTTGGTGTCAATCTTTATGGCCCTATAATGCCCTTATTACAAACAACCCCATTAACAAATATAGTTATAATTCTCATTTAATACGTGGCATCATGTGATTCGTTGAAAATTTAATTAACTAAACAAATTAAATCTCAACCCAAACCCGGATCCATCTAGCTATTAATTTCTACCCGCCCCAACCCTCTAAAATAAAGGCAGATCTACGTACTCTAAAATAAAAAAGATTTGGCTATTGGTTTCCAAAACCCTCAAAGCTTCAAAATCAAAATCAGTATTTCAAAGAAGTTATAAAATTTTCAAAACAAATCACCATGGTATGTAATACTCTTTTAGTCTTTCTCCTCTCTGTTTTTTTCCCCTTATTTTTTTTTGGTTGATATAATGTGTAATAATTTATATAAAAATTTAATTTTGAGACAAATCCAATTTTTGGCATTTTATATTTATTATTTTGGCTTTCAAAAATTTATTTTTAATATTCAATCATTGAACTTTCTTAAAACATGACAAGTACTCGAATGCAATTGTAATAATAATGATAACTGAGTGCAATTGTTATTTGTTTCTTCTTAGAAATCAAATACGATTTTGCTTCTTTAGTGGTGGATTGAAAATGAAAAATCAATTATTTTTTGGCAAAAACTATTTTCAACCAAACATTAAGAGAGGAATCTTTTAATTTTTGCTAAACCCCAAAAATTTATCGTTCTAGCTAGAGTTTGATTTTAAATCAGTTTCAATTTTTTAAAACTCTTCTTCATTTTTTTTTAAAAACAAATGATAATCAACCGAAGCTTATCTTCAGCATTCCCACAATATATTCAGAAAATATTATCCTCATTACTAAATAAGATCATCTATTACTCCCTCTCTTCAACAATGGTAGTCTACTATTTACTTGACACACATCTTAAAAAATAATACAAAGTAGGGATAGTATTACTACATTATATCTTTTGAATATATTAAGTACAATGATTTGATAAATTTATTAGATATTTAATAGTAAGGGTAAAATAGACATAAAAAGATAAATTATCTTTTGATTATTCAAATTGGACAAGTGTTATACTATTTTTAGTATGGTGGACAAGTAAGATGCACCAAAGGAGTAATTAAGTAGTTTTTCTTATTGCTAATTGTCACGATCTAAAATTTTATCAGGCCGTGAGAGTACTACCATCTTCGTAGGTGAATTTTGTTTCTTTATTTACTATTTAAAAGTTAAAATAATATAAAATTAAACAACTTTTACTTTTAAAAATTCAACCATTTGACACTGTTACATAAAAGGCTGATAAGGTTACACATTGTTTGGTTAACTTTAGTGTACACAAGGCAATGGCTATACAATGTTTAATGACTAACAACCTCCTATATATTTTAAGGGCAAGTATACCATTGATTTTGACTCATCATAGAAAAAAAATAGTATCTTTGAGAAAAAGGAAGAATTTTTGAAGAAATTGACCGTAGTTGTTTTCACATATAATAATTTTAGCCATAAGACAATATTGTATTAGTATTACATTGATTGTACCCTTGATTTCTTGCTTTTTGGAATCAATGTATTAACTTTAGGGACTTTTTGAACCGAATTATTAATGAAATATATTTTATTCAATTTCGCATAGTCTCAAAATAGTTTAATCCTTTTCCGTTAATAGAAATAGAATACGACAATTAGTGAAAAAAATGAGGGAACTAACGCAAAATTAATAAAAATTTATAGCCGAACGTGTATGAAATGTGAACCATCATGTGTTACCCTAAGAATTTGTTAACCAAAACAAAAGAAATAAGTTGTAATATCCTGTTACCCTTTTTTTTATTATTTCTATTGGATTATGAATCATCATAGAAAAAAACAAATAAAAAAAAGTACATTTGAGAAAAAGAACATTTTTTTGGTTGGTTAACGAGTATGGAAATTAATCATCGTTATTTTTACATGTTATAATGTCAGCCATAAGACAATTATTATATCACTATTACATTAATTGCACCCGTAATTTCTTGCTTTCGTAGAATGTAATATTACCTGACATGTTATATCACGTGGGCCCTTCTTATTCCCTCTTCTATGTTATTTAGTTTCATTGTATTTTTCTAATTTCATGATCTTACCTCTTACTTTGAAATAAGGCAATGTCTGTCATTTTCTCTTCTCCTTTTCTTCTCTCTTAGACACGTGTGTTTTCTCATTCTGTAAAATTACATTTCACTTCGTTGTTACCACCTTCGTCTCCCTGTCTTTCTCTCAAGTCTCATTCACCTTCTTCTCTCTGTCTCTTCGATGTTTGCCGCATGTGTTTGTACATCCACAAGTACTTCCATATTCACTAATGCTTTTGGTATGTTCTCTGTTTTCATTTATCGATTTTGTGGGTTTTCTTTGAAGTCTTGCCTCTTGGTACTCTTGGATCTGCCAAAAAAAAAAAAACCTTACCGGAGCTGCGCCTTTTGGCTTGATTTGCTGGGTTTATGTCTTCTTCAATGTTTTCTTTGCTAATTAATTTGAATATCTAGCTTCCAGTAAAAATTAATTTAAATTTGGTTTGTTTGTTGAATCCGAAAAAACCTCCAAGAAGAAGCTTTGATTTTCTATTGATTTACATGGTTTGCTTCCTCTTCATTGTTCTACTTGGTAATGTCAAAGGTTGCTTTTACTTTGAAATATTTGTGCATTCATTTGGTCTGTTATATCTGTAAAACATTTCTTCGCTCGGAACAACAACAGACTGCCAATACCAAAGTAAAGCTACTTATCCCTAAGCCATCCGAACAATGCCTGTTAACTACAACAGTCACATGTCTCATACTAATCTATTATCTACTACTGTGCCTTTAATTCTTTTCATAAATATTTTGACGTTTATGTGTGGTTTCTCTTATTTCAAAGTCTTTTCCTTTTGAGCAAATATGGTAATATTTTCATATTGATACAAACCCGCGAATTGCAACTTAAATCTATAGGCATAACTCATAAATATGTAAACTATAGCTATGAACCTTAATTAAGTTTATTTATAGTGGTTATTTGCGAAAGTTTCCCAAAAGACAACAATGGGCTCCAATTATTGACGCCTAATTTTGACTAAACCCAACCAAGACTTACGAGACTCAATTTTGTAACACGTGACAACTAAAATAAGATGAGGAAATGTTTAATTTTTGATAAATTTTCATTCAAGATGCAGAGCAGTTACCAACTTCTGTGGGTGAGGTTTTTGGAGCGACAAGACAAACAAATTTCGATTATCGCCTCTCTTATATAAAGCACCACATTGATACTATTGAATATAGACGTTATTCGCATAAATCAAGATTATTCTTGATAATGATGTCATTGTGAGGAATCATGGTATTCTCGAATTTACGTTCACTATAACTAATTAAACTCAATCATCTTCTTGCAATTAAAGGACTCCTATGATTCTCATGCAGGTAGCTCCTCTAAATGGGTAGCTCCTCTAAATGGGATCACATTGGGTGGTAGAGCTGCAATTTCAAATCCCGGTACACTCTGTGTTGCGACTGAAAAGACTGTAATATATCTGTCCTTGTGCAATTTTATTCTTTTAAGTATCTTTAATTTTCTTTAATGTACCCCTGTCAAAATTGAAACCGGTGCGATAATGGTGCGAATACATTGTAAAAATTCTTCAAACTACTCTGTTAACTTGCAGAAAGTTTTATGCACATCCATACGTGATGCGTGTCATATTCATATCCTCAATTTCATTGCTTGAACGTTACATATCATTTTCTTTCACTCTCTTATATACAAAGGCATTTTTACTGATGTTATTCATTTGGGAAGACCTTTGCTAATGTGAATTTGGGAGACTTGTTATACATAAATTGGAGCTTTTGCTAATCATAGCCAACTGCTTCATAAGCTACTAAGAGTTGCTATAAGTTTGTACACGCATATGCATTAGAATTATAATAATGATGGGTGAAGCTTTCAATAAATTATGTGGCAATTTAGTTTTCTGCTTATGAATAACCTGACTAGAGATAAGTTGCAGGGAAATGACTCAAGGATTTCATTGGTTTTGAGATAAGTTGCAGGGAAATGACTCAAGGATTTCATTGGTTTTGAGCTTGGCTTTTGTTTTCCTTTCGTGTTTATGATTAGTGGTAATTATAATGTGGTTTCTTCCCAGTTAAATGTACCAGAAAGTAAAGATTCCATGAGAAACTTCTATTTCCATTTTACCCATACAAATAGTTGTGCTTAGTAGTACTTTGTTTGTTCTTATTGACTAGCTAATGTGGTTGAAATTAATAATTCTCTTTCACTCCTAACAAAGAAAAACCTACTGACTATTTCTTTGTGTTCAAAATATATAGGTGAATGGAAACAACATAATAAAATCGGAGAGATAATTTCTTTCATGTTTTTGTCAATTGGATTTTCCTAAATTTAAATAGCTTATCTCCAAAGTGATGTGTTATTTTCTGTACAATTTGAGCTTTTAGATGCATTTCCACTTCAAACTCTCTCTTATTAGTAATGACCATATCGGTTGAATTGTGTTAATGTTCGCTCCTTTAATTTATTTTCAGGTAATAAAGAAATTTCAACCTGAATCTACTTTTGTTCAAAAATTCCAGAATTCAAAAGCTATATCTCGGTTTTAACCTTTTCTAGAAAGCTCCATGTAACATTCTGCAAAATATATGTAATATACTATGAAATGTGTTAATAGTGGTATTTATTTTAATTATGTTGCATATTTACAGGTCTTTCTTTATAACTACTTTTATCTCCGCAATATGCCCGTGCCTTGCACGGGCACCCTTATCTAGTATTTCTATATGTAGTTTTATAAAGGGAAGTGAAGATACCAAATAAGTATTTTTTATAATAAATCATCTTTTACAATAGTATATTAAAATTATGTAGAACATTCTTTTATTTTTATTACTATTATTATTTTATTTTATTATTATTTTATTTTATTTATTATACTACTCCGTGCCAATAAGCCCACACCTCATGGTCAACACGCTTGCCGACTATGAGGGCAATTATGGTAGTTCAGAAAAAAACATGCTTTTTAGTGTTGTACATCATTAAAGGAAAACTTGGACTATTGATTGAACGAGTCAATTCCCTAAATGGTCACCCAAGTTTAGGGAATTGCCCTAAAATATCATTTATGTTTTATTTAGGACCAAAATATCACTCAACTATTACTATTTTCCTCCAAATATACTTAAGACTTCAAAAGTTTCACTCTCTCCTAGTTGGCATGCCATGTCATTGAAGTTTTTTTTTTTAAGAATAGACTTATTTAATTCATCAAACTCATTTAGCTAAAATAATGATCTTATTATTTTCTAAAAAGTATATATTAGTTTATTAAGAAGAAATTTTCATGCTTAAGAATCTTTTATCATAATTATTTTTTTATGCTATGAAGAATAGTTTTTTAAAACTTACTATAGTGTCTTCAATTTTGAATACTTATAAACACATATATTCAAAAAATATTGATATATAAATCACTCATGAATGCCAACTTACATCAATTATTCATATATTATATAATGGATCAATAATATTAAAGTTTAATTAACTATTAAAAAATAATTAATTGGGTACTTTGAAATCCATACTTACAATATCTTTTGAAAGAAATTAGAAAAGTGAATAATATTTATATTAGAAAATAAAATTTTGATCTTTATTTATCAGTATATTAATCTCATATAATATGTATACTATTGAATTAAAATAGACAATTCAATTAATTATTACTTGTATTTCATGAATTTGGGATGAGATAAAAATATATATTGGTGTTTAATTGTATGATAAGTTAAAATATAATATAGCAATAAAAGAATAAAAATAAAAAATTAAATTAAAAAAAAGTTAAATAATAATTTTCTCTTTCTTACTAACTTTTTTGTCAACTTTACAAATTTATTTGAATACTTTTATAAAAAAAAATTGCTTAAAATTTTCAAATAATTTACTTACGGATTTTGAAAATTATCAAGTAATTATTGCACAAAAAGTTTTTTCATTGAATTTTGTTTGGTAAAAAAATATAAGGAATTAGTTTTTTTTTTTTTTTATAATCTTCATAAATTCTCATGTAATTTATATATTTATTTTTTAGAGACATAAGTTTGATGAATTAAATAGGTCTATTATTTTTTAAATGATGATTTAATAACATGATATATCAACTAGAATAGAAGGAGACTTTTTAGATATTTAATATTTATTTATTTTTTGGATAAAAAATAGTAATAATATTATTCACTTTATTTTTTACAAGAATAAAAATATTGTAAGCATGAATTTCAAAATACATAATTGATTTTATTGTAATAGTTAATTGACATTTAATATTATTGATTCATTATAAAATTTATGATTAATTGATGTAAGTTAGCATTCATGAGTGATTTGTATATCGATTTATTTTGAATGTTATGTTTATAAGTATTCAAAATTGTTGATATTATAATACGTTTTAAAAACTTATTCTTCATAACATAAAAAAAATAAAAAAATTATTTATAATAAAAGATTCTATAAGTATGAAGATTTATTCTTAATAAACTAGTATATATATATATTTTTTAAAAATAATATGATCATTATTTTAGTTAAATGGGGTTTAATGAATCAAATTAGTTTATTATTAAAAAAAAAGACTTTAATGACATGGCATGCCAATTAGGAGAGAGTGAGGCTTTTGAAGTGTCAAGTATATTTGAAGAAAAATAGTGATAGTTGAGTGATATTTTGGTCCTAAATGAAACATAAATGATATTTTATGGCAATTCCCTAAACTTGGGTGACCATCTAGGGAATTGACTCTTGATTGAACTGACTGTAAACCCGTGTGTGTTTCATTATTACAAATGTATCCACTGCTTTAGGATTCATTTTGTCCTTCATTTTTAAATTTATTTCATCGTTAATATATGTAATTTTTAGTAAATATGTCTAACTTTGAGTGTGTTTTTAAATGTATGAAAAGGGGGCTTAATGGCACGTGGTCTAATTATATTAGTGTTTTTTACTATTGTTTGAACTTTGACGTAATATAGTTTGATGAAATATGTGAAAGCTTGTAGTGGTAGTATTTTGTATTCCTTCAATACTCTTTCCTTGCTACTTAATTTATCCCAAAACAAAGTATACATAGGAAAATAATTTTTTTTTTTTAACTCTTTGAATAACAAAATATATTTGTATGGTCATAGATATTATTTGAAAAGTACGCTAAAAATATTATATAAATAATTACGAATAATTATGAATTTTTTTGTTAACCCTCCTAATTTTATTTATGTCATATAAATAAAAACAAATAAAGTAATATATATATATATATATATATATATATATATATATATATGAGGC